>CM076727.1:22146267-22171976 GCA_038501795.1 Pseudopleuronectes americanus
CAAGGGAGCCAATGGTGAGATGATGGATGATAGATGGATGATGGATGATGGACTATGGATGGATGATGGATGGATGATGGATAGATGATGGATGGATGGATGGATGGATGGATGGATGATGGATGGATGATGGATGGATGATGGATGATAGATGGATGATGGACTATGGATGGATGATGGATGGATGATGGATGGATGATGGATGGATGATGGATGGATGGATGATGGATGATGGATGATGGATGGATGGATGATGGATGGATGGATGGATGATGGATGGATAGATGATGGATGGATAGATGATGGATGATGGATGGATGATGGATGGATGGATAGATGATGGATGGATAGATGATGGATGGATAGATGATGGATGATGGATGGATGATGGATGGATGATGATAGATGATAGATGATAGATGATGGATGGATGGATGGATGGATGGATAGATGATGGATGGATAGATGATGGATGATGGATGGATGATGATGGATGGATAGATGATGGATGGATAGATGATGGATGATGGATGGATAGATGATGGATGATGGATGGATGATGATGGATGACTTCTTCTCCCTGTGGTTCTGCAGGTTTCTTGAAGCTTCAGAGTAAAGACCTGATCCCGGTGGTGGTGGTGAGTCTGGTTCCTCTCGTCCTGGTGGCCATCTTGGCGACTGCTGCCTTCTACTTCTACCGCACACACCGCCCGGACAAACCCGGCCCCCCTGCACGCCCCGACTGGAGCACCAAGCGCACCCCGGAGTTCTACCAGGCTCTGGACCTGCCGGGCGGGGGGGCTCGGGCCGATGGTGCAGGACGCCTGCCGGGGCCCGGGTGTGAAGGGGATCACTCCAACGCCAAAGTGGCGTCGTTTGACAGTGACATCATCAGCGCCCTCACAGACTGGCACGGCCGGCTGTCTGAGCCGCTGCCGATCCAACTGGAGGTGCTGGTGGGGAAGGGCCGCTTCGCCGAGGTGTGGAGGGCCCGCCTGCTGCAGGGGGTGAGGGGGGGGGTGAACAGCTATGAGACCGTGGCGGTGAAGGTGTTCCCAGCCATCGAGTACGCCTCATGGAGAAACGAGTGCTGCATCTTCACAGACCCCAAACTGGAGCACAGCAACGTGGTTCGATTCCTGGCAGCTGAAGAGAGGGGTCCGCCCGGTCCCACGCTCAGGAAGTACTGGCTGGTTCTGGCCTATCACAGCCTCGGGAACCTCCAGGACTTCATCACAGAGAACATCCTCAGCTGGGAGGAGCTTGTTGCCATGGCCGGGAGCGTTGCCACGGGGCTAGCTCATCTCCACAGTGACACCACACCGAGCGGGATTCCAAAGGTAAGAGGAGGAGGAGAGGTGAGGGGAGAGGAGAGGAGAGGAGGAGAGGAGAGGAGAGGAGAGGAGGGGAGAGGAGAGGAGAGGAGAGGAGAGGAGAGGAGGGGAGAGGAGAGGAGAGGAGGGGAGGGGAGGGGAGGGGAGGGGAGAGGAGAGGAGGGGAGAGGAGAGGAGGAGAGGAGAGGAGAGGAGAGGAGAGGAGAGGAGAGGAGAGGAGAGGAGAGGAGAACTTACCCTCCTTCAGTTTGACCTGCCCTGGTTCCTCTGATGCTCCTCAGGTGCCGGTCGCCCACCGGGACCTGAAGAGCAGCAACATCGTGATGAAGAGCCGGAGGGAGTGCGCTCTGTGTGACTTCGGTCTGGCCTTACGATTGGACCTCGCTCTCACGGTGGACGACTACGCCAACAGTGGACAGGTGAGATGTTTGGTTGTTGCTCATGAAGCAGAACTTGTGTTGGATGTCCTGGTTGTCTTTGATTGGACGTCCCTGTGTGGACCCTTCCAGGTGGGGACAGCTCGTTACATGGCTCCTGAGGTGCTGGAGTCCAGGGTGAACCTGGAGGACCTGGAGGCCTTCAAGCAGATGGATGTTTACTCCATGGCGCTGGTCCACTGGGAGATGGCCTCCCGCTGCCACGCCATCGGAGGTAAGAGCAGGAGCGTGGTCGGGATGTCCAGCTTCTATTTCCCAGGATATCAAACAAAATTATTGAGGAACAATCGACTTAATCCTGTGGGAAGAAGAAGAGACTTGTTGTGCTTCTGCAGTCAGCAGTTTTTATAAAGACGGCTTCATTCAATATGTTTTAACATCAACATCAACAGATCATTTTAACATCTTAAATTATTGAGCTGTAGTGATCGTGCTTCACCGTGTGTGTCTGTGTGTGTGTGTGTGTCTTTGTGTGTCTGTGTGTGTGTTGTGCTGGGGCAGAGGTGGACAGCTACGAGCCGGCGTTTGGCTCCAAGGTTTGTGAGCAGCCGTGTGTGGACAGCATGAGGGACCTGGTCCTGAGGGACCGGGGACGACCCGACATCCCGGCGGCCTGGACGCAGCACCAGGTCAGAGACAGACACACAAACAGATGCTTTCATCGCAGACACACACACGTATGCAGACGACTTGGTCTCACTCTGGTCCTCTGTCCTCCAGGGGATGAACGTCTTCTGCTCCACCGTCACCGAGTGCTGGGATCACGACCCGGAGGCCCGACTGACGGCCGACTGTGTGGTGGAGCGCTTCAACGCCCTGCAGGAGGACGAGGAACTGAACCCAGAAGCAGTCAGAGACAAGGACGGAGACAGACCAAAGAACTCAGAGACGCCAGAAGAAGATCAGATCCACTCCTCGTCCTCCCTGCAGGTTCCTCAGCCACAGAGCGACCACACAGAGGTTCACTCTGAGGTGTGAGAGATGAACAGCCTCGTGTTCCATCTGCTGGCAGAGACACTCAGACTCTTCTGTTGTATGAAAGTGTGTCGTTTTATCGGAGCCGGTCTCCGTGTGTGTGACGGTGTAATTCTGTGACTGTGATCCTCATCGTGACAGACGTGCCCCGGGTCGGGTGAACAACCGGCTCCAAAGTCGGTGATTCAATCACAAGGACACAGAGTTATATCCAATGCTTTGTTTCTGTAATATAAAAATGGAAAAGCAATGTCCTTCTGATCTCCAGGCTCTTTACATAATTAGGTTAACACTTTAAATATGATAGAGAAACACACAGTTCCCACAATGAGCAGCTCTGACAACTGAGACACACAAAACTCTGTTGGATGGAAAACACAGAATCTCAATGTTTGTTTGTAATAAATATAAAATGACCACGTTGTTCAGTCCGAAGGATTCAGGGACGAGTCCACTTGTTTAGGTTCTAACATGAGGAGGAGGAGGTGAAGACTGCAGCTGCTTCCTCTCCTTCTCCTTCTCTCTTCTATTGTTTAATTCTGTCTCTACTTCCTGTGATTGGTCCAAACAATCCAACAAAGTGTTTTCACTGCAAAGCAACAGAGACAAACATCGGACCAAAACAGGAATAAATACTTTATATTTCTTGTAATCGTGAACATTTGATCATCTTAACAACGTTCAAAGTAATAATTCAACACTGCTGCTGCTGACGTGATGAGGAAACTCTTCTTCTGTACCTTATTCTCAGTTTGTTATTCTGATCCAGACGACGTGTTGCTCCTCTGGACGAAGCTGTGACTTCCACAAACTTCTTCTTTCAGCTTCAGAGAGAAAAACAAATGAGAGAGAAACTGGAAACCACCAAAGCTTAATAACAACGTCTTTAAACTGGTTTGAAACATAAGTTCTCGTGAGTTACCAGTACTTTGTAATATGCTCGGGTGGGGGTGGGGTGTGGGGGTGTTCTATATGACATGACTCATTTTCTCCACAACAAAGGTCCCAGTAATTACAATGGAAGGACCAACTGTTGAAGTCGACAATCAAAGATTTTGTGTTCGACAAGTTCTAACAGCCCGTTCTCCTCTGCACCTCCTCAGTGGATATTTCCTTTTGGATGTTGTAGATATTTTTTAAGCAGCAGTAGTTTGGCCTCAACATTGAAGTTGTAAATCTTAATCTTTGTGTTGATGCTGTGTGGACCTCCAGATCTCATGGAGTCAGACACACAAAACTCAGGCTCCACAAAGGGGGGGAGGGGGGGGGGTACAGCAGTCTGTGGCGGTAATGCACCTGGACGTTGGTTCCACCCCCAATACAAAGAAGAAAGAAGAAAGAGTGTGTGGATGTGATTTGGATCATGTTCACTACACCGTTTCCAGATCAGTTAAATCACTAATATCATTAAATTTGTTATTAACAATAAATTAAATCCATACACAAAAGTTACTAATAACTTATCAAAATAACGACGTTTAAATAATTCTGCCTGAAACATCTGTGTGTGAATCATAGACTGTTAAATTAACTTTGAGTTCATAGAGGACGCCCCCCAGTGGCAGAACCTACTCACTGCACGTCCCAACCAATCTGTGATGGAGGATACTCTCTTCTCCGAGTGAGTCCTCCTGTTCACAGACGATCTTTGGAGCGGTCCGCCTCCTCGCTCTACGCTGTGGGAGTGAGAGGTCTGTGTGACAGACGATCTTCGGTGCCGGTGCTCTCAGCTGATTCACGAACATCCTCCAGGACCGGATCCGCTGTTACCGGAGCCGCTGTTACCGGAGCCGTGTTACCGGACTGTTACCGGACTCTGCCCCTGGACCCGGCCCGCTACCGGCCGCTGTTGCCATCTCTCGCCCCGGGTTGAGACGCTGTTCGCGGGGGGAGACGATGTCCTGATTCACTCATCGAGCGATGAGAGGCTCGAGTCCGGAGGGGACCGGACCGGCGGAGGCTCAGTTGACTGCGGGCGGCCGAGCCGCGCTCCTCGGGCCGGACGGAGGATGGAGCTCTGCCGGGCCCTCGTCCTGTCCCTGCTGGCTGTGACCGTGAGCTGCTCCGGGACCTGCCAGCACCGAGTCCCCGCTCCGGACGAGGTGAGCCCCGCTCCGCTAGCTTCGCTGCCCCCGGGCTCCGCTGGCCGCGGGTCGGGGTTCTGCGAAGTGAAGCCGAGCGACATGATCGTGTTTCAGAGAAAGAACCGAGTCTGGTTCCGTCGAACGAGCTTTAAAGACTGTTATTGCACAGTTAGCATTCAGGCTAACATGCTAACAGGAAGACGCTGTCTCTTTAAGGGCCATCTTCAGCCCCGGTTTCCCTAGCAACAACGGGGAGAACACTTCCGGGGAGATCCTTTCAAAATAAACTTTGTAAACACATTTGTTGTGTATGAAGTTTCTCTGACTTAACAAACTTTACAGTTATCACTGATCTTTGTGTGTTTTAAGTCTACATGTATATAACTGTACAGTTGTATTCAGTGTGTATTGTTGAGCCTTATCTCTGTGCATCCCTGCAGTCTGTGTGTGACCTGCTCTCTGTGCTGTCTCCAGGTCGTCCACCAGGTTTACCTGAAGCCTGAGCGCTTGACCAAGAGAAGCTCTCCTGACGACCTTCAGCTGAAGATCAAGATCATCTACGACCACAGCGTTGACCAGTGAGTCCCTCAGCAGTCACAGAACACACAGCACCAGACACACATGGTGGACAGTAACCGATCTACAGACCCATTAAACCTGCTGCAGCAGGAGAGTTTGCATTTCCTCTTTCACCCCAGTGCGATGTCTCCTGTCTCCAGCTCATGTCCTCTCTCTGTCCACAGGCTTCCTGCAGACAAGAGGAGACTGGTGAAGGTGAGCGACACCTGACATCTTGGTGGTTATCGATTCTCAAACTCTTTCCTTCTTCACACGTGTTGATTCATTCTGTCCCTTCGAGCTTCTAGTCCAACAGAACAGGATCAGAACAGTAGAAGTAGCAATGGAGGTTCAAATAAATACTCTTCACTTGTGATGTCATACAGATACTGTGTTAGTGCAAGATGACATCACTCATGTGATTGTGTGTGTGTGTGTGTGTGTGTCTGTGTGTGTGTGTGTCCCCTCAGGATAAGCTGTTTCCTCAGGCCATCGACTTCCTGCAGAGGGCGTTCAGTGTGCGGCAGAGGGCGGGGCCTGTGCTGCTCAGCAGGTACGAGCTCTCTCACTACACGTCACACACGTAACAACCAATCACAGGTAAAGATTTGTGTCTCAGTAGCAAGTATCAGTGTCAACAGACTGGTTCCACTGAATCTGTGTGTTTGATTATGGGATGCAGCTCCTGTTCTGATTAAACCTGTGATTTCTCTGTGTGGTCTCAAGACAATGTGCCACCAACCAGTACCTGAGGAAGAGAGATGACCCTCATCGCTACTGCCAGGACGCCTGTGCAGAGGTCACCCGGTGCGGCCCCGTCGTCGTGCCACAGCACCACCTGCAGGTCAGATGAGGGATAATGTGACAACAAGACGTATACATTAGTCTCAGTTTCTGTTAGTCCAGATAAAACCGGGGCTGTAAGGTCTCAGTGGTGTGGACGCCAGGCGCAAAGGAAGCAGTGACACGTTAAGAACTAAAACGTAGTCGTGTGGATGTAACCTAAGAGATGCACACATGCTAGCAGCTCCATGAGTCTGTGCTGAGGAGCTTTGATGCTAATTCTAATTGCAATAATTGTCATTATCCTTGATACTGTTCATTTAATGCGTAGATATGGTGAAGCAAGGGGCAGCTGGGGAGATAGACAGAAGGAGGTGAAGGAGGAGGAGGACGGTGAGAGAAGGAACAATGACAGGAGCTCATAAAGTTTCCTCTGTTTATTCCCTCTTAGCAATGTAAGGTGTGCAGTGAGTCTGGGAAGTCCTGTGGCCCCTCAGGCCCCCCCCGACGGCCCCGGGGTGGGGGGGGTCAGACTTCGTGCTGTACGTCAGCGGCGTCACCACCGAGCGCTGCGGGCAGGAGAACATCGTGGCCTACGCTGCCTACTGCCAGCTGGAGGCGGAGCTGGACAGGTGAGGGGGGGGTCATCGACCTTCACTAGTGTTCCAGTAAATCGTTTCTGTTTGAGGATGTTTCAAAGTGTGTGTGCGTGCGTGTGTGTGTGTGTGTCTGTGTCTGTGTGTGTGTGTCTCAGGCCTATAGCAGGCTACGCCAACCTGTGTCCTGCCATGATCTCGTCTCAGCCTCAGGAGTTCGAGGGGATGCTCTCCACCGTCAAACACGAGATCATTCACGCTCTGGTCAGTGCAGCTTCTCTTTTTAAATCTGATGTGATGTTTGTAAGTGAAGAACCAGATGTTAACACGATGGTTTCTGAACGCTGAGTAACCCTGTTGATGTTTTTGATGACTCACAACATGCTCCTTAAAGCAGCTGGGTAATAAGAGTGAGTGAACATTCATGTGAGGTTGTGAGCTCAAACTTGAGTTATAATGAGCTCCTGCCATGTGACCTGCCGGCTCTGAGTTTATCAGGTGATCAGTTCCCCTCATGTTATTGTTTAAAAAAAAATGATATATAAAAACCATGCACATACAGAGTAGAATAGAGAGTACACATGTACGTAGTGGAGTAATTTGAAAAGTACCTGTGTGTCGTAAGAGTCTGAGGACGTAAACAGAGCCACTGAACTTCCTCCTCTGTCCACCAGGGGTTCTCAGCTGGTCTGTTCGCCTTCTACCACGACGACGAGGGCAAACCTCTGACCCCCCGCTTCGCCAGCGGCCTGCCGGCCTTCAACGAGAGGTGAGGACCCACCAGTTGAGTGGCCCTACAGCTGCTGCCTACTTCTAACCTGTGTGTCTCTGTGTGTGTGTTTGTGTGTCTGTGTGTGTGTGTTGCACTCAGCCTGGGCCTGTACCAGTGGAGTGAGGCGGTGATCCGGACGGTGAGCAGACTGTGGGACATCAGAGGAGGAGTGATGGTGCGACACCAGGTCCACGTCCTGGTCACTCCCCGTGTTGTGGTGAGAATCACTTTGTGTGACTGGTTCCCACTGACACTCGGGTTCAGTTGTGTTTCCGGCTGATGTGAGTTTGTCTCTGTCTGCAGGCGGAGGCGAGGAGACATTTTAACTGTCCCATCCTGGAGGGGATGGAGCTGGAGAACCAGGGTGGAACTGGGACTGAGCTGAACCACTGGGAGAAGAGGCTCCTGGAGGTGAACACCTCGTCTCTGTGGTCGGCAACAATTCAGCTCTCTCTCCTTTTGTCTTCACCATCTTCTTGCTCTCCCTCAGAACGAGGCCATGACGGGCTCCCACACCCAGAACCGTGTGTTTTCTCGGCTGACGCTGGCCATCATGGAGGACAGCGGCTGGTACCGGGCCAACTACAGCCTGGCTCAGAGGCTGGGACTGGGGCCGCGGCCTCGGCTGTGACTTTGTCATGAAGAGCTGCAAGTTCTGGATGGACCGACAGAGACAAAGGTGACCACAGGACAAGTTCTCCAGTCCTTTAGCCCTGAGTCTGTTGACAACCGGTGTGTCACACACTGAAGCCCCAGCTGTACTTTATGAATCCAAACATGTAATAAAAACCTGATTCATAGATCTGATGTTTGTGTTTGCAGACGTCACGCTGTGACTCCGTTCTGTGACACGGTCCGAGCGTCTCCTCTGCAGCTCACCTGCAGACAAGACCAGCTGGCTGTGGCCGTGTGCAACCTGCAGAGGTACGAGCAGGAGCTGCCGCTGGACTACCAGGTACACACACACACACACACACACAAACACACACAGTGTGATGACAGACCCTAGCACAGTGGTGAAACACAGGGTGTGTGTACAGTATTTTGAGCAGATCCCTGACGTGGCTCCTGATCAGCTGTCGTTCTTCGGGGGGGCGGTGGAGATCGCTGACTTCTGTCCGTTCAGTCAGGAGTTCAGTTGGCACCTGAGTGGAGAATACCAGAGGAACTCGTACTGCCGCGTGTCGGAGAACCAGCCAGGTACCGACAGCTTCACCAGGGACATTCAGCTGTGACTCAGCTCTTCTCTCAGGGGATGGAACCCACTCACCACCGTGTGTTTTCAGACTGGTGGAGGAACTACGGAGCGGAGCAGTACGGACCGGACTCTGTGTGTCTGAACCAGAAGTCGGCCTTCGTCATGGAGCAGTGCACGAGGAAGATGACGTACCCGGACTGGGGCTCCGGATGCTACAAGGTGCTGGAAACACTTACAAGTTAATCACAGCTTTTCACAAACATCAACAGTTTATATAACAAATCATCAGAACTGGACTTTTTATTTCTAACAGCAGCACATGAGAGATATTTGTAAAAGTTCAGGTCTGTTAAAAGATCCTGATTGAACTAAAGTCTATGTCCTTAGACACGCCCACAGCTGCCAGTCCCTTTCTGATTGGTCCAAACCAAGTGAGACAGTCTGACTCATTCATTCGAGGTCATTTCATATCATCAATGTGAAAAAAGAAACAGTGAAGTTAGTTTTCAGGTTGTCCATCTTATTCTTGTTCACACGATATCTTAAGAGCATCACGGGGGAGTTTCTTCACATTTAATACAGATGTTTGCTGAGACTCATTAGATGTCAGTGAGTGAAGCTGCACTGGTTGGTAGAGGCAAACCAGTGCAGGGAAGAAAGATTCATCTCTAATCTCATCAGCGTGTGTGTGTGTCTGTGTGTGTGTGTGTGCTGCAGGTGTGGTGCTCGGCTCAGGGCCTGGTGGTGCTGGTTCAGGACCGATCCTTCCTCTGTGTGCGTAAAGCTCAGCTGCTGAGCGTCAGCGTCCGGCTCAACGACTGGGTTTATAACGGCGTGCTGGTCTGTCCCGCCTGCTCCGACTTCTGTGACGACTGCCCCCTCCCCCACCAGCTCCCGCCCAGCAACGCCTCCAGGACCAACCCCATTGGTCAGTGTGGCTTCTCCTCCTCACACCAGCTGAAAGTTTCCTCGAGCAGTGACGTTTTTATTAAATCATATTTTACTACCTGGACACATTAGAAACATTGAAATGTTTTTTCATGAGTCATGTCATAGTGCTAAAGTCCAAGCAGCTGAGAGGAGGTGAAGAGAATCTGTTCTGTTGTTGTTTCAGACCCGTGCTCCAGTTCTCCAGGTCTGGCCATCACTCTGTGGCTCCTGCTGCTCAACCTGCTCCCCCTAGTGGCTGGACTGCTGCTGTGCCACTGCAGCTGATTCACACTGAGGCAGCTGTTCCCTCATCCTTTCATTCTTTATCTGTTTCTTGGTCTCCATCATTCCTCCCTCTGGACATCTTCCAGTCCCTCTTCTCCGAAGCCAGAGGAAGATAAGTGTTCATCCCTCAGTCAGACGTCTTTGTGCTGAAGCTCCGGTTCTGTTTCTCTTCAGGTTCATTTCTTCTGCTCGACGCTTGCTGTCCGTTTAGTTTTGGTCCCAAATCAGAAGGAACGACCAATTCTCTCCAAGAACCTCAACTTCAGCTCCAAGTCCTCGTGCTTCATAAAATGATGTTGAAGCTTCAGGTAGCGTGGAGTCGCTGAAGATCACGAGGCTGCTGCTGCGTCCGGCTTCAGTCAAACCAGGAGGACCTGGGTGTGAAACAGTCACACGTGTTCTCAGTGACTCTGAGGCTGAAAGAACTTCTTCTAAATGGAACAATATAAGGAGTTTAGTGACCCCTGGTGGCAGCCAGAGAAAATGTTCTTTTATGAATTTACATGATCTTTTAGCCAGACAACACTTTCTGTTTTAATATTTATACGACACTTTGGTGTCTTTTAGAGCCGGGTGGGGTGAGGCGGCCCAACAGGATCCCAGCCTCCTCCTGATGAGTCTCATGAGACTTCGTCTGTCTCTACTTTTGCTAATAAAGACAAACAGGATCAATCTGTGGCAGCTCAGTGGAGACCGGACGTCTGCCGGTGATACGTCAGCTGTGATTTATTTTAAACGTCGTACAAAGACAGCAGCAATGCTTCTTAGGTCCTGTCTCAGATTTTATTTTACTTTGAAAAAGAACAAACCAAAATTCTGTCATTTAATGTTTGTACAATGTAGGTTTGTCCAGATCATGTTTGTTTAGATTCTCTGATGTGAATGAAAGGTAAAGTGGAAAACTGTGACAGGGTCGTCTCACTGTAAACAGAGAAGAAGACACGTCTCCACTTCCTCCCGTGAGAGTGAAGCTAGAACATCCCAGAAACAAACGCTGCCATCTTGAGGTGATGGCGTCATTTACAGTCAGTCTGTGCAGGATGGTGATTGTGGAGCTATGGTGTTAAGGTCCCGCCTACACATGCTCTCAACCAATCAGGAGTCAGTCTCAGCTGTCAATCATGACATCTAAGCCTGCTTTTATATCAAATAACTTGAACAAACATCAGAGAAGTAAGAACAACCTGAAACAACAGAAACCATCTAGTTAATGTCTACTGTGATTGTCCCACCTGCTAACATGGATGAGGAGGGTTTCTGGGAATGTTCTATAGCCAGCCACCAGGGGGCGATGGAGACTTTAGAGGAGTCATGTCTGTCATCTATATTTACTGGTGACGTGATTGGATGAAAACAGTGAGATCTGCTGTGTAACAGATTTTAAAACATTAGTTTGATGTTTACAGTTTATGATTCATGTGTCTGTCGTGTGCAGTAGATTCAGCTTGTGTTTTTTATTTATAGAGGAATTTCCCCTGAAACTGATTTTATTTATTGTTTTGTCATGAAAGTTCCAATGAAACCCTTACCCTAAGTTTTATTAAAACTCCAGATGTTTATTCAAGCTGCTCTGAGATTCCTTCGGTGGATCTCTGGTCTTAATTCTGTTGATTTTTAGGAAAGGGCTTTTTAAGACAAATCACAAAACTAAAATAAATGAAGTCTGTGTAGCGCCTCTAACCTCAATGAAAGATAACAACTTACATTCCTCTAGGTTCATAAAGCTGGACTCTGACTGGAAGTTGAACAGTGATCATTTATTGTCTCACAACAATAACTATTTGCATAGAACAAAAATAGAAAAACAAAATAGAGCTCTTTCAATAAAATACAAAATAAAATAATAAAATAAAGGTCAAAGAAAAGTGTTGTTTCTTATATATCTATATGTGTTTGTTCTACTACCCGGGTAGGTTTTTGGTGTATGTTCTTATCTGTTCAATGCAAAGTAGAAGTCTTTGTCTTCGGAGTGGATCCCGATCTCCGTCTGTTGTTCTATTGCCTGGCTCGCCACTGAACCACCAAAGGCTCAGAATTCTGATCAATTCTTGATCTAGCAAGAAAAACCAATCTACACGCATGGTGCAGAAAATAGAATAATTATCCATATCACATGACTCTACTACTCAGATTCTGATTCTCTGCATAAACATATCAAAATGCAATACATTGTTCCAATCATTGTAAATGGCGATGTACACATTTACAGTACAAATATTTTAACACAATTATTTATCATGTACTTGTATTTAACATACAGACTTATTTATCTCTATAAGCAGTGTTTATATTCTTATATATATTAAGCAATATTTATCTTTTAACTATAAATGAACTATATCAATTCACTCCTTTTACTCAACATGAATATTTAAATGACATCCATGAATTAATCACAGGTACACAGTGAATTATATCAGATCAATATTATAACAACCTGACATCATAGTCCATCTCTCTATCATTAAATATGGTGGTGACATGGTAGTTTAACCAGCTACACATCTATCTGAGCTAACTTAGCAATGCTAATCGCGGTTAGAAGTCGTTTTTCACTTATCACAATGATACAATAGTACCACGGTGGGTTAAACATTTGGAAACATTCCTTTAACTCCGATTGGTTTTATGAAAGTGATCTTAGTAAGCAGCATGTTCATCTGAGCTAACATCAACAAGCTAATCACGAGGCTAGCCTTTTAGCATGTAGCAATGCTCTTACCGGAGTCCAGCAGAGGCTTACACGGCTGAGGCAGCTCCGCTCTCTCTCTCTCTCTCTCTCTCACACACAAAGCTCTCTCCTAATAAACAAGAGACTTATCAATATTCTACGTGGGGATTAATCATTAATTTATGAGGTTTACATCACGTTTCCTACCCAGGTTCGTCAGCTCACTCAACGAGTGGCACTCACGGTCAATGTCTCGGGTGAGTCTGAGGACGAGCACGCGCTGCGTGGGTGTGACCATGACTACAGGGCTAGCGCGCCACCTTGTGGTGGGGCCCTGTAAACTCTCTAAATTACATACATGGGTCTGGAATCCATGTGGGTTACATCTGTAACCCAGAGATTAGTTTTTGTCTTTAAAAAAAAACATGTTTATAAAAATATTTGTATATCTTGTTTTAGAAACACTGAAGTCCTGACATGTTCCTCATGGGTTCCTCACATGTTCCTCAGTTTCCGTTAGAGATGGATCTAAAGTGACAGCGATGGCCGTTTGTTCTCAGCCGCTCGTCATCAAGAGAAGCTGCTGATTATAATTCTTCTGCTAAATAAGATCCACTCATCTGAAGCGTTAACAGAAGCATTTATTAATGATTCTATTCAGTGGAACACAAAATACAAACTGTTCAAGTCGTTATTCACATGAACAACAAAAAAAATCTCCAGTCAATGTATGATTTAATCCTGACTGGTGTGTGGACTCAGTCCGTCCTCCAGGGCCTGTGAGGGACGAGCGTCCTGTGGGCTGGACTCTCTGATCCACAGGAAGCCCACCTGTGTCCCGAAGTTGGGTCCGTCTCTGACGTGGGAGAAGAAGAGTTCAGGGTGACAGGAAGTGCAGGGCGTGACGCAGGGCCTGTCCGTCACCGCGTCGTCATGGATATGTTCAGGCAGGATCCCGCCTTTCTGGAGGAGGAGTCTGAGGCAGGAAGTGAGAGCGATTCAGTGAACAGCCCACATCATTCGCCTCTAATCTGACCTAACCCACCTCTAATCTGACCTAACCCACCTCTAATCTGACCTAACCCACCTCTAATCTGACCTAACCCACCTCTAATCTGACCTAACCCACCTCTAATCTGACCTAACACTCCAGTAATCTGACCTAACCCACCTCTAATCTGACCTAACCCACCTCTAATCTGACCTAACACTCCAGTAATCTGACCTAACCCACCTCTAATCTGACCTAAAACTCCAGTAATCTGACCTAACCCACCTCTAATCTGACCTAACACTCCAGTAATCTGACCTAACACTCCAGTAATCTGACCTAACCCACCTCTAATCTGACCTAACACTCCAGTAATCTGACCTAACCCACCTCTAATCTGACCTAACACTCCAGTAATCTGACCTAACACTCCAGTAATCTGACCTAACACTCCAGTAATCTGACCTAACCCACCTCTAATCTGACCTAACCCACCTCTAATCTGACCTAACACTCCAGTAATCTGACCTAACCCACCTCTAATCTGACCTAACACTCCAGTAATCTGACCTAACCCACCTCTAATCTGACCTAACACTCCAGTAATCTGACCTAACCCACCTCTAATCTGACCTAACACTCCAGTAATCTGACCTAACACTCCAGTAATCTGACCTAACACTCCAGTAATCTGACCTAACCCACCTCTAATCTGACCTAACCCACCTCTAATCTGACCTAACACTCCAGTAATCTGACCTAACCCACCTCTAATCTGACCTAACACTCCAGTAATCTGACCTAACACTCCAGTAATCTGACCTAACCCACCTCTAATCTGACCTAACACTCCAGTAATCTGACCTAACACTCCAGTAATCTGACCTAACCCACCTCTAATCTGACCTAACACTCCAGTAATCTGACCTAACCCACCTCTAATCTGACCTAACACTCCAGTAATCTGACCTAACCCACCTCTAATCTGACCTAACACTCCAGTAATCTGACCTAACCCACCTCTAATCTGACCTAACACTCCAGTAATCTGACCTAACCCACCTCTAATCTGACCTAACACTCCAGTAATCTGACCTAACACTCCAGTAATCTGACCTAACCCACCTCTAATCTGACCTAACACTCCAGTAATCTGACCTAACACTCCAGTAATCTGACCTAACCCACCTCTAATCTGACCTAACACTCCAGTAATCTGACCTAACACTCCAGTAATCTGACCTAACCCCCCCATCAACCTGAACCGACCCGACACTCTGCCCTCATCAGTTCACACCTGTTGGCGAGGCGGATGTTGACGTGTGGTCGGTCCAGCCCCGGGTCAGGGACACATTCAGGATGGATGCTGATGAAGTCCAGCGCCTGCTGCCTCTCCAGGGTGAAACAGCACCCCCCCCACCGACGGTCCCACCGCCACCACGATGTCGCTCACCTGACAACCGAACTCCTTCACCATGGCCTTCACTGTTGCCATGGCAACCCCCATCAGCGTCCCTTTCCAACCTGGATGATGAGCAGAGAATTATCAAGGAACGTTGACATTTCCTTTTTTTACACCGACAATAATAGTAATGATATTACTGATTAATATTTTTATATTGTAATCATGTCAGTGAACCATCTGACATAAAGCACCAACATTACAACACTGACCTCATGGTGGCGCTGCAACAGCCACATTTATGTTTTGGTTAATAATTTACTACCCTTATGTAAATTATCTCTTGTCATTACTATACACGCTGTGTTGTGCTGTTAGCGCACAAAGCTAACTTTGTGTGTAGAGTTAACGTGTTGGTCACGACAACTTCTGGCCACACAACAAGAACAAATCAGGAGCCTCTCCAGCGCCCCTCGCAGGCAGAACGACAGAGACACGACTGAAGTGTTCACCTGCGTGAGCGGCTCCAATGACCTTTGACACAGGATCAGCAAACAGGATGGGCATGCAGTCGGCTCCCGGAGCGGCTAGCACCACCCCCGTCTGATTGGTCACCATCCCGTCGTAGCTCTCGGGCTCGGCGCTGCCCACGACCCACACGTCGCTGCCGTGGTTGACCTGCAGGAGACTCGGTGATTCAGATCAACGTGCAGCCTCCGCCCTGATCATGTGACGTGTGAAGACTCAGCTACCTGCACCAGGCGAAGCGGAAGGGGGTGGAACCCGGCGTGGAGGCCCAATCGGCGTCTGTTTTCCATCACCACGGCGACAGGGTCCCGCCTCCTGCTGCTGCTGAACAGATTCAAGGAGGACAGGGTCGGGATGTCGGACACGCCCCCTCTGCGGGTACTGAAGCCATGACCGAAGAAGTCTGACGGCAGAGAGCCAGCCAATCACATTAATTCAGTTATAAAACACACACTGAGTTACAGTTTGATTAATAAACTGACCTGGGATCAGTGATGACGTCAGAACCGTCATCTGTCCCTTCAGAGCAGGAAGCCGCTGCAGAAACTTCCACTCCTCCTCCTCCTCCTCCTCCTGCTCCTCCTCCTGCTGCTCCTCCTCCTCCTCCTCCTCCTGCTGCTCCTCCTCCTCCTGCTGCTCCTCCTCCTGCTCCTCCTCCTCCTCCTGCTCCTCCTCCTGCTGCTCCTCCTCCTGCTCCTCCTCCTGCTGCTCCTCCTCCTCCTCCTCCTCCTGCTGCTCCTCCTCCTCCTGCTCCTCCTCCTGCTCCTCCTCTTCTTTTCCTTCTCTTTCTTTCAGGCCTTCACCAGGTGAGTCCGTGTGGGCGGAGCTTGTGCAGCTGTGGCAGGTCAGGTTGTCCTGTGACGTCACTCTGTACTGGAACGTGTACACGGCCGTGAACAGCAGCTTCAGGTATCGAGGCAGCGCGTCGCGGCCCCGCGGGCTCGTGTGCACGGTCACGGAGGTCACGCGCAGCTCGTCCACGATCACTTTGAACCGGAACAAACTCTCCGCGGTGGAGCCGCTCGTGAGCAGGTGCGCGCTCCCGCACCAGCTCGGAAGCGCGTGTCCCCTCTCGCGGGAACGTTTCGTGCACAACACGAACATGCGCGAGTCCGGGGACGAGCCGGCGACGAGTTTGTGACAGCAGCCGTGCACGAGGTCCAGCAGGATGACGTGAGACATGATGTCTCTCCGCTGACAGAGAGAGAGAGAGAGAGAGAGAGAGAGAGAGAGAGAGAGAGAAAGAGAGAGAGAGAGAGGAGACAGACAGAGAGAGAGAGAGAGAGAGAGCGAGAAAGAGAGAGAGAGGGAGACAGACAGAGAGAGAGAGAGATGGAGAGCGAGAGAGAGACAGAGAGAGAGAGAGAGAGAGAGAGAGGGAGACAGACAGAGAGAGAGAGAGATGGAGAGCGAGAGAGAGACAGAGAGAGAGAGACAGAGAGAGAGAGAGAGAGAGAGAGAGACAGAGAGAGAGAGAGAGGAGACAGACAGACAGAGAAAGAGAGATGGAGAGAGGAAAAGAGAGAGAGACAGGAAGTAGTAGATTGAAGTATTAAAAGTGAATCGAGTCAATAACAAACTTTAAACTTCTGACTCCAAACTTCCTGTTTTAACTTCAGCTGAGGCGGAACTTCCTGATGACGTCACTGTTAGCTCCGCCCACACTGGAAGCTCCTCAGGTGAATGTCAAAGAAATAAAGATTTATAATTAATATAAGTCACAGGGATTTAAAATAAAAACAATTAAATGGGTGTTTGAAAAAATACACTAAGCATTATTATTGAAGTGATATTTAACTTTGTTCATCAGTTGATGTTGTTACTTCCACTCTTATTAGTTATTGATTCTAATGATCCAGCTCATTGACCCTGTTGGCAGTAACGTCTCTCTACCACCAGCAGGGGGCGTCACATGACCAGTTCATACCAGACTTAAGTCACACTGTCTGTCATCGAGGAAGAACATGACACACTTTCTACACAAACAACACACAGACAAACAAAAATCATGAGGAACAAACCATCGACCACCTGATGACGATGACTGAGCCCTGAGTTTGACCTCACAGGCAGGATGAGAGAAGAAGCCTGCAGACAAACTCAGGGCGGAAACATGTCTCTTACATGTATGTGGGTATTTGGAGTCATGTCATCATGTCAGATACAGCGGGTCATGTGACGTCATATGTGTCATTTTGCTGCAGCCTCAGAGGACGTGTTTGTGTTCTCCTGCCCCGGCTGCCCTCCAGGACGACCCCGTCAGCTCTGCTGCTGCTGCTGCTTGTAGCTGCTGCTGCTGCTGCTGCTGCTGCTTGTAGCTGCTGCTGCTGCTGCTTGTAGCTGCTGCTGCTGCTGCTGCTGCTGGTAGCTGCTGCTGCTTGTAGCTGCTGCTGCTGCTGCTGCTGCTTGTAGCTGCTGCTGCTGCTGCTTGTAGCTGCTGCTGCTGCTGCTGGTAGCTGCTGCTGCTTGTAGCTGCTGCTGGTTGCTGCTGCTGCTGCTGCTGGTAGCTGCTGCTGCTGCTGCTGCTGCTTGTAGCTGCTGCTGGTAGCTGCTGCTGCTTGTAGCTGCTGCTGCTGGTAGCTGCTGCTGCTGGTAGCTGCTTGTAGCTGCTGCTGCTGGTAGCTGCTGCTGCTGGTAGCTGCTGCTGCTGCTGCTACTGCTGGTAGCTGCTGCTGCTGGTAGCTGCTGCTGCTGGTAGCTGCTGCTGCTGCTGCTACTGCTGGTAGCTGCTGCTGCTGGTAGCTGCTGCTGCTGCTGGTAGCTGCTGCTGCTGCTGCTGCTGCTGGTAGCTGCTGCTGCTGGTAGCTGCTGCTGCTTGTAGCTGCTGCTTGTAGCTGCTGCTGCTGCTTGTAGCTGCTGCTGCTGGTAGCTGCTGCTGCTGCTGCTGCTGCTGGTAGCTGCTGCTGCTGGTAGCTGCTGCTGCTGCTGCTGCTACTGCTGGTAGCTGCTGCTGCTGGTAGCTGCTGCTGCTGCTTGTAGCTGCTGCTGCTGCTGCTGCTGCTGGTAGCTGCTGCTGCTGGTAGCTGCTGCTGCTTGTAGCTGCTGCTGCTGCTGCTGCTTGTAGCTGCTGCTGCTTGTAGCTGCTGCTGCTGCTGCTGCTGCTGGTAGCTGCTGCTGCTGCTGCTGCTTGTAGCTGCTGCTGCTGCTGCTGCTTGTAGCTGCTGCTGCTGCTGCTGCTTGTAGCTGCTGCTGCTGGTAGCTGCTGCTGGTAGCTGCTGCTGCTGGTAGCTGCTGCTGGTAGCTGCTGCTGGTAGCTGCTGCTGCTGCTGCTGCTGCTGCTGCTGGTAGCTGCTGCTGCTGGTAGCTGCTGCTGGTAGCTGCTGCTGCTGGTAGCTGCTGCTGCTGCTGCTGCTGCTGCTGCTGCTGCTGGTAGCTGCTGCTGGTAGCTGCTGCTGGTAGCTGCTGCTTGTAGCTGCTGCTGCTGCTGCTGCTGCTGCTTGTAGCTGCTGCTTGTAGCTGCTGCTTGTAGCTGCTGCTTGTAGCTGCTGCTGCTGCTTGTAGCTGCTGCTGCTGCTGCTGCTTGTAGCCGCTGCTGCTGCTGCTGCTTGTAGCCGCTGCTTGTAGCTGCTGCTGGTAGCTGCTGCTGCTGCTGCTGCTGCTGCTGGTAGCTGCTGCTGCTGCTGCTGCTGCTGCTTGTAGTCGCTGCTTGTAGCTGCTGCTGGTAGCTGCTGCTGCTGCTGCTGCTTGTAGCCGCTGCTTGTAGCTGCTGCTGGTAGCTGCTGCTGCTGCTGCTGCTGGTAGCTGCTGCTGCTGGTAGCTGCTGCTGCTGCTGCTGCTGCTGCTGCTGCTTGTAGTCGCTGCTTGTAGCTGCTGCTGGTAGCTGCTGCTGCTGCTGCTGCTTGTAGCCGCTGCTTGTAGCTGCTGCTGGTAGCTGCTGCTGCTGCTGCTGCTTGTAGCTGCTGCTGCTGGTAGCTGCTGCTGCTGCTGCTGCTGCTGCTGCTGCTGGTAGCTGCTGCTGGTAGCTGCTGCTGGTAGCTGCTGCTGCTGCTGCTGCTGCTGGTAGCTGCTGCTTGTAGCTGCTGCTGCTGCTGCTGCTGCTGCTGCTGCTGGTAGCTGCTGCTGCTGGTAGCTGCTGCTGCTGCTGCTGCTGCTGGTAGCTGCTGCTTGTAGCTGCTGCTTGTAGCTGCTGCTGCTGGTAGCTGCTGCTGGTAGCTGCTGCTGCTGCTGCTGCTGCTGCTTGTAGCTGCTGCTGGTAGCTGCTGCTGCTGGTAGCTGCTGCTGGTAGCTGCTGCTGCTTGTAGCTGCTGCTTGTAGCTGCTGCTGCTGGTAGCTGCTGCTGCTGGTAGCTGCTGCTGCTGGTAGCTGCTGCTGCTGCTGCTGCTGCTTGTAGCTGCTGCTGGTAGCTGCTGCTGGTAGCTGCTGCTGCTTGTAGCTGCTGCTGCTGCTGCTTGTAGCTGCTGCTGCTGCTGCTGCTGCTTGTAGCTGCTGCTGGTAGCTGCTGCTGCTGCTGGTAGCTGCTGCTGCTGCTGCTTATAGCTGCTGCTGCTTGTAGCTGCTGCTGCTTGTAGCTGCTGCTGCTGCTGCTGCTGCTGCTTGTAGCTGCTGCTGCTTGTAGCTGCTGCTGCTGCTTGTAGCTGCTGCTTGTAGCTGCTGCTTATAGCTGCTGCTGCTGCTGCTTGTAGCTGCTGCTGCTTGTAGCTGCTGCTTGTAGCTGCTGCTTGTAGCTGCTGCTTGTAGCTGCTGCTGCTGCTGCTGCTGCTGGTAGCTGCTGCTGCTGGTAGCTGCTGCTGGTGTTCCACTCCTGAAAACCACTAATGATTATAACAGAGACTTGGAGCATCACCTTCTACACTGAGGTCAAAGGTCAGACTGACCTGGTTAGCCTAGCATAGCATCAAGAAATGGCCAGGCTGCGTTCTCCCAGGAACACCTGAAGCTTAGGCTACAGGAGGTTTGTGATTTTACTATCGTAAATTATGAAAAATGTATTTGTAGGATCAATAACTGGAACAATCGTCAGGATCATGACGTGTTCGGGCCTGGATCAAGAAGTGGGCAGTGGGGGGGGCAATGTTCTGGGACATTTGAATCTGTCAATCACGTTGATTTCATTCGCCTCGTTCACGATTTCTGGATTTTCTGAATTTCTGGTTGGTAACAGTTTAAATTATTCTCTGGCTAAAATAAAATAAAATTTGGTCTTTATTTGAAAAGGACGGATCACACTCAGTTTCTCGGGGGGGAAATACGTTTAGTTTCTGGTACCGTCAAAAAACCAGAGCACGAGTCAAAGGATGAGCGAGTGTCCAGATGTTCAGTTTGTTCTTCTGCTGAAACAAACCAGCTGTTGAACTTGTTCTGTAACATATTGAAATGAACTGTATCATAAACATAATCCTCAGTGTCGTCAGTTCACAGCTTCCGAACTGGAACTCCTCACCTGCATGTGGGTGGCACTTAATTACTGTGGAAATTGTAATAATAACTATTATTATTAAACCCCGGCTCGGTCTCATTTCTAATGTGACGCCTTCTTTAAAACTCTCCACACAGTGTGAAAACTAATTCCTAATTCCCCCCCCCAACCCAACCATGTTCAGTGTAACTTCAGTGACGTGTTGTGCAGCTGATTCGTTTGTGTTACTTGTTAACAACACAACACTCTATCATCCAATCACATGACTGTTGCCATAGAGACAATGTTTCATTGTTTCAGATAAAAGATCAAAGAAGGAAAAGTGTCTGATTTCGTTTTATGCTATAACCACTTTCTAACCATCCTCTACCCCCCCCTCTCTCTCTGTGTCTCCCTCTCCCCCTGTCTCTCTCTCTCTCTTTCTCTCTCTCTCTCCCCCCTCTCTGTCTCCCCCCTCCCCCACCTCTCTCTCTCTCTCTCTCTCTCCCCCTCTCTGTCTCCCTCCCTCCCCCCACCTCTCTCTCTCTCTCTCTCTCTATCTCTCGCTCTCTCTGTCTCTCTCTCTCTCCCCCCCACCTCTCTCGCTCTCTCCTATCTCTCTCTCTCTCTGTCTCCCTCTCCCCCCCTCTCTCTCTCTCTCTCTCTCTCTCTCTCTCTCCCCCCCACCTCTCTCTCTCTCTCTATCTCTCTCTCTCTCTCTGTCTCCCTCTCCCCCCGCCTCTCTCTCTGTCTCCCTCTCCCCCCCCTCTTCTCTCTCTGTCTCCCGCTCCCCCCCCCTCTCTCTCTGTGTCTCCCTCTCCCCCTGTCTCTCTCTCTCTCTCTTCTCTCTCTCTCTCTCCCCCCCCTCTCTGTCTCCCCCCTCCCCCACCTCTCTCTCTCTCCCCCCTCTTCTCTCTCTGTCTCCCTCTCCCCCCTCTCTCTCTCCCCCCCACCTCTCTCGCTCTGTCTCTTCCCCTCCACCTCTCTCTCTCTCTCTCTCTCTCCTCTCTCCCCCCTCTCTCTGTCTCCCTCCCCTCCCCCCACCTCTCTCTCTCTCTCCTCTATCTCTCGCTCTCTCTGTCTCCCTCCCCCCTTCTCTCTCTGTCTCCCTCCCCCCCTCTCTCTCTCCCCCCCACACTCTCTCGCTCTGTCTCTTCCCCCCCACCTCTCTCTCTCTCTCCTCTCTCTCTCCATCTCTCTCTCTCTCTCTCACTCTCTCTCTCTCTCTCTCTCTCCTCCCCCCCCCCACCTCTCTCGCTCTGTCTCTTCCCCCCCACCTCTCTCTCTCTCTCTCTCTCTCTCTCTCTCTCTCTCTCTCTCCTCCCCCCCCCCACCTCTCTCTCTCTGTCTCTTCCCCCCCCCACCTCTCTCTCTCTCTCCCTCTCTCCTCCCCCCCCTCTCGGTGACGCGCCTCCGGGTTCAGTCCTCCCCCGGTGCTCGGTGTCTGATCGGAGAGAGAGAACCAGAGAGGAGCCGCAGACCGAGGATCAGCTCCAGCTTCACCGACCACCGGAGCTCCATCACCGGCCTGAGTCCGGAGCTGCTGCCCGACGCTCCTCCGTCTCCTCCGGTAAGAAGCGATTTATTTCTCTGAGAGCCTCCATCACACGAGCACGCACAAACGCACGCGCACACACACATGGCACACAGAGACAATGAAGCTTCATGTGAAGGAGTCTCTGTTTAAGTTAATGTGATGTGGCTGTGTGTGTGGGGGGGGTAACAAGGACACACGCACGCGCTTATGTCCAACAGTTCAAAGTGTCCCAACCGCCATCGGAGTGGTTCTGTAGTAAAATAAAAAATCAGGAGCAAGAGATAAAGAGTTTTATTCTTCTTCTGTTTTAAATTTAAATCAGATAAAACTAAAGTGTGAGACAGATGCAGGAGATGTGTGATGTCTGCAGAGAAGAGGAGGAAGAGGAGGAGGAGGAAGGGTGATGATGATGGAGGAGGAGGAGGAGGAGGAGGAAGGGGGTTGCTGGTGGTGATGGAGGAGAGGATGATGTCCTTCCTATCCCGTCACCTTGACAACCCCTCAGCTGTTTGTCATGTTCAGACTTTAATGCTCTGAATGATTATATGAATATTCCAGAATCTACATCACAGACTCTGAACATTTCCTCCGAGAGTCTGAAGCTTCATGTGTGTGTCACATGTAAATTGCTGAGTGGGGTGGGGTGTGGATGCTGGGGTGCATCGGGTTGTCAGTGAGGGGGAGGTTGTGTTATTGATCAGTGATGTAACAACGGGTAGCATGCACCCCACCCAGCCACGGATTGTCGTCTGGGTGTTTGAACTTTTTCGAGATAGGATTATCTCAGTGGATTTTGGTCTGGGTTATATGTGTGCCATTGGTTTGTGCTCGCGAGGGCGCGCGGTTTGGGCGGTGGGCCAGGTGCCGGGACTATAGCTATTTATCATGCGGGGCGGGTTTTGGTGGGGGGGCAGGTGGGAGCTGAAAAGTCTGGTGTTAGCCTTGGTTGAGCGTATGGTGTGGTAAAATGGGGAAGGTTCGGGGTGATGGGTGCCTATCGGTGTTGGATGCTTGTCGGTTTAGCGGATGGTTGGTCAGGGTGAACTAGGTCTGGATTTCCGCGGGTGTGCGGGGGGGAGGAATGGGCGGTGGGGGTCCGTCTTGGAAAATGAGTAGCAGGCTAGTATGGTGCAAAGGGAGGAAGGACACAAACTATGGCGGCAGTGAGAGAGTAATGGTGAAAGGAGATGCGGGTCATTTTAGCCAGACTGAGAAGTCAAGTATAGTTGGTAGGTGTGTCGTACAGATTATTAAAGATGGAACAACTAGACTTTCTTACGTAGTTAATAAGAATAGTGTGTATAAGGGGGGGGGTGGGTGGGGTGGAGGGGGGGGGCTTAGGATCTGGACGGTGGGGAAGTCAGTATGGTACAGATTGGTAGCCTAGTAGAGGGTGTTGTGGCTGATGAAAGTTCACACGCGAGCGCGAGGTAAGCTTGACTACACGGTAGAGATACTGGTTATGTTGCTGAGAGGAGTATCGTGAAGTATGTATGTCTTATGTAGGTTGATAGACGTTGCGGGTACTGTACTAGGCAGGAGTAATAATACTGGGTTCGTACAAGGAACATCTCAACTACTCCGAGCATTTCCCGCCTTCTTCTCACCTTTTTGGTGTTACCTTAACAAGCATGTGTTTGCCGGACCAGCATTAATTCCCCGTCTGCCGTTTTATCGAACTAGTGCAGTAAATAAGGGAAATGAACAAATATGCTTGCTCGTGAGCTGGAGACAGTTTCATGCAGGCACAGAAAAGAGGGAGTAATAGCTTTTGGTTGCAGTTAACTTTTGCCAACTATCAGAAATGCCCGTGGTCCGTGACCGTTCCAAGGAGACTTTTAAAACTATTTCACCTATAGTTGCATCTGGAACAGCTCCGCAGCAGCAGCAACAACACATCAGGCCCTACACTGGGGCACAAAACCGTCTCACTGAATAAACGGTATGCTCGTATGTTGTGAACCGTCGCTTTAGTGAAAACAAGCTTGACTCAACACAGAAAACATAAACCGCCTTTTCTATTGAGGACATGATCAGCCGGAAATGTTATCTATAAAGAACAGTTTGCAGTTTTTTACAAACAAACCTCCATGAAATAGTAATATTTTTAAGCTGCATGAAGTAACAGCTTGATGATTAATCGCATTACTCATAGCATTAAACCTGACATGTCCTGAAAACAAGGCCAACCAAGAGTTACCCGTCTTATATAAGGAAACCACAAAACCAACGGTAACGTAATATGACATACTCACAGTCCGTGCCAAGATTCTGTTTCCTCAAAGGACACTACAACAGCTACAAATTGATAAACAACCCTTCCCTCTGACGAAGTGACCAGAGGACGCTGAACCAGCCATAATTGGATCCGCCCCTGACACACAGGAGTGGTTGTGTCTCTATTTAGACAGTTAAATTAATTAATCCACGGAAAATTACTTGTGCAGGTCATTAGGTAAATGAGAAATGAATTACTGTAGGTAGGCTATTTTTTCCTTTTTAGGGAATAAGCTTGTAAGAATGCTGTTCCTTATAGATACATTCCTAAATTCTCACAAGGCCATCGATGAAAATTGTAAAAGGTTCATACCTTAACCTCCTTACTCGAAACTAAACACACACAAAAAAAAGATCAATATCTCCATACCAAAAACTATAAATAAGTTATACCATACAGTATACAAGGGCATTCTGGTCCCTAACAAGAATATAAACAACATCTTATATACTAATTGTGAACACGACTTATCATTGTTGACCCCGACAGAACCATAGACACACCAGCCTGCCCACTGCACTTCAAGACCCTCACCTTCCACTTACCAAAACCAGTATAAATTATAATCGAAATACACAGTGAGCACCCATAGGAGGCAATTATCGGGTCCCAGGTTGAGGTAAAGCTACAATAACACGCACTCTAGCATTTGCAACATCGACCCGAATATCACATCAGTTAAACAGAAGAAGTTCATGTGACCACCTTAAGTACTCGGTTACTTAACACAGCATTAAACTAAATAAAAGGACAGAAATTTTTCACGTGACTGCATAGACACAAAACAAAAAAAATTCCATATACCCCCACAACAAGCAACATCACACTCACAACCCCAGCCGCGGTCCTCGCAGTCAAGCCCTCTCCCTACAACACCCCCAACAAAAACATACATGACCCAATGCCCAGCAGCAACAGTTTTCAAATGAAACAATAATCCTATACACTACCTGTCAAAACATCACCTCATGATCTAATTTATCAATCACATCTATAACCTTACACCCTTGTAGAG
>CM076727.1:22172176-22407176 GCA_038501795.1 Pseudopleuronectes americanus
ATCTATATTTATTCATATTATTATTTAATTCATTAATAAAAAAATATTAAATATTTATATAATATTTTTAAATTAGCAAAGTTTTATTATTTTATACAATTTAAAAATATACATTTATATAATATATATTTATTAATTTTTATTTAAATATTTTTCAATTTTTTGTTAACTTTTTTAATTATTTTAAATAAAATAAAATAAAAATAAAAAAAAAAATTATATTTAAAAATTAAAATTATATAAAAAATTTGTTTTGATTAAGTTATATATAAAAAATTAAAAAAAAAAAAAAAAAAAAAAAATTAAAAAATAAAAAAAAAAAACTAAATAGATAAAAAATAAATAAAGAAAAAAAAAAAAATAATAAAAAATAATATAATTTATAATATTATTATAATTTAATAATCTTAAAATTTTTTTAAACTTTAAATCTTTATAATAAATTATATTATATTTATTTAATATTTAATAATAAATTTATTATATTTTTATTAAATATTATAATATTTTACTTACTTAATTTTTTTTATATTTATAATATTTTAACATTTAATAATATTTATTAAATTATTTTTATTAATTTTATTAAATAAAAATTAAATAATTATAATTTATAAATAATAAATTTTATTATTTTATATTAATTTTTTTTAATTTATTTTTTTTTTATTATATTATATTTATAAATGATCTTGGTTATGAAGGTCTAGTTTATGTCTTAATTGTTGCGTGGTGTGCTAGGGCCCCCCCCACCCCCCCCCGAGGACGTTTTGTTCCCTATGAAATAGCCTTTAAACGTGGGTTAAATCTGAGGTGGATCGGGAAGGTGCCAGGTCTGTACAGCTGTACAGAAACTAGTGGTGTTCTGAAACATTACGTTCGTGCTCCTATCTCTATGTCGCAGCACTGCGTGCGTTATTACTTGTCAGTTGTCTGTTGTTGACCTGTCCTGCTCCAGTATACAGTAACGATGTCACTAGTTGTGACTTCTGCTTGAGGATGGGACGATCGATCTTCAGAGAACCGCTCGGACGGTGTCCCAAAGAAAGTCTACACAACGAAATTTATCAAGATACGCTCTTCAGCAGTTACCACAGTCAAGTTGAGCTCCTAGAACGAGAGCTTCAGAACCAAACAGGTGTTCACGCCTGATTCCCGCCGCTCGCGCAACACCGTTCTCATGAGAGTCAGCTCTCACCTAATCGATTCATGTTTTACAGCAACGCTTTCACGAGTTCAGCATCCAGCACGTTCTAACGTAAGACAGCCGAAAAAGCCCTTTCATGTGTCGCTACGTACTAAGCGTTCACAGACGTTACTCCGACTCAGTTCTCACGAATCTCACGAGAACTCTCTATACGAAGTTACCACCAACTACCATAATAACCACGTTGCAATTTCCTCAATAAGCAGAACCACAGCAAATTCATGTTGAACAATCTCTCATCATCCGTATCGTTTGTCAAATCCCCACGTTGCGCATGTATAGACAACCACGTCGCCTACAGAGTTGTCACGCACAAGTATCCAGAACGTACGCTGCCAGAACTGCTCACTACAGATAATAAATCCGCACAACAGCTCAATTCAGAATATTCAGAATCCCCTCGCTGTCGACGCAATACCCTCATCGAATTCCCACGATAATATGCACGACACGCCCATTTCAAGTTGTCAGATCTCCACGTCACGCGTGTGAACAATCCACGTCCTCGGGTAAGACTTCCACGCATGGGCCATCGTTGCAGACACCCAACCGTTCCAGCAGTCTCACGGAAGTTCCTATAAGTTCAGATCATAACACCGTATCTGCAGATGCGCCACGATTGCCTGCTACTCGTTGTTCATACAGCTCGTCGATTCAGAAAGCCGTCAACGATCGCTCAGAGAATAATCACCCCTCGTGTTCAGGAAGACTCCACCGAGCTGTCGCAGAAACACTCCCGCGTTCTCAGAAAAAGTTCCAAACGGTTAAAACCCCGAACGCTCCACGTTTTGTGTCAACAGAGAAATCCCTAACGATCTTCACGAATCTCACGACACCAGTCATCAGCATCTAGCAGAACTCTCCACGTTGTCTACGATTGACAGTCCTCTCATCCAACGTTTCAGTATCACAATCTACGTTCGCATACGATCTGTCACAACGTCTTCTCAACGTAATCCAGACACGATTCACTAACAAAAATTCAGATTTTCAACTGAAGAAAGAAATAACAAGTAAAAAACCCGAGGTCGCAGAAACACCTCACGTTCATGTTCAGAAGAGATACCTCCAGGTTGCAGAGTGACCATAACGTTCAGAACCCACACGCGTGTGCTCAAGAGAATCCCTATGACAGCTTTCCAGATTCATCCGACGTATGTCAGACCACGCGCCGTCGCGATTCCAAGAAGCCTACGATGTGATGCAATACTCACTAAACATGTTGCAGTAAGATCTACTCCCACGTTGTCAAAGAAGAAATCTCATACTACACAAAGATTTCGTAGTCGAAGTATCCACAAATACACGTTAGAGTCGCAGGAGAATCCCTCGGTTGTATCAATCTCTAGAGATCCCAGACGATTCCAGAACCTCTCTCCGCCATTGACGTGTGCAAATAACCAAGCTAGTTCTCAGAACCACGTTCGCAGAACACAGCAGTTCGACTGCTGACGATATGTAACCCGACGACCTTAAACTCAGTATACAAGAATCTCCACGATTTCATTAAAGTACGCACCCCATGTTGCAGACCTACCAGTCGTTCAGAACCCACGTTCAAGAACCACCACGTGTTCAGAGGACCACGTTCATGAATCCCTCGTTCAGAATCCATCGATTGCTCGAGAATAATAACACACTCGACTGTTCGCAGATACTCTACTACGGCAGAGTATTCGTAGTGTAGTGTCGATACAGGTTGTCTCTTACCTGTCGTGCGAAGTCCTACGACTGCTCAGAACGAACTCATAGCACGTGCTGGGCATGCAGGCTGTCGTCAACTCTAAGCTCAAGGACCCGACGCGTAGCCGGTTAACTCGAGCGAATCCGAAGGTCTGCGTCTAGGGTTAATGGTGTGTGTAGAATTTCTCTACATTCCAACACGTCAATCTTGAGATAGGAAACAGCGTGAAAAGGGGAAGGAAACAGGAGGACAGGGAAGGAGCACATGAAGCAGAAGCGACACAAGAGGTGTCAATAGCCTGAAATGGTGTCGCGTGGAAAACCCTCATTAATCTGAAGAAACAAGACAGCTAACGACCTACCGACCCCCTCCCCCCCACACAACAACGAAGCCCCTAGCACAAACAAGTGACCAGAAGACGTCTCAGAATCCAGTCAATAACAGCCTCGAACTAGTTAACATTCCTCCCCCCCATCCTCTATACAGTATATAATCACTTCTTACTTGTTCTTCTACATGATTCCAGTCATTTGTCCCTGTCCACATCACTATCAATGCCCCACAACCCACCCCCCACAAGTACCCTCCCACGCGCACCCCAACACCCAACCCCCCCACACCCCCTCCCCTCCCACCACACCCCCTCACCCTATACACCTACACCAACACAACCCCACCCACGTGCCCACCCCACCTCCCGCGCACCCCGCCTCTCCCGACCCCCCCCCTCCCCCCAGCAAAAAACAAAAGACTAAGAACAAAGCAGAAGGTAAATGCCAATCAAATATATGTACAATGGTAAGTAAATCAAAAAAAAAAAAATCTTAACGTGGTCTTCTTCTTCTTGTTCTTCTCCTGCTCCTCCTCCTCCTGCTCCTGCTCCTCCTCCTCCTCCTCCTCCTCCTCCTCCTCTCCTCCTCCTGCTCCTCCTCCTGCTCCTGCTCCTCCTGCTCCTCCTCCTCCTCCTCCTCCTCCTCCTCCTCCTGCTCCTCCTCCTGCTCCTGCCTCCTCCTCCTCCTCCTCCTCCACCTCCTCCTCCTCCTCCTGCTCCTCCCACTCCTCCTCCACCTCCTGCTCCTCCTCCTCCTCCTCCTCTCTCACAGTCAACAGAACGAGTCAGCGTCCTCCCATGATCCTTCACACTTAGAACAACTCTTTTACCAGGAGTTCACTTCAACTTCCTGTAACTGTTGATCTCAAGTGACAGCACTGACAGAACAAGGCACGTCACACACACACACACACACACACTTACACAGACACACACACACACACACACACACACACTTACACAGACACACACTAAGGCCTTGTCCTTGTGGTCGCTGTGTACTTGACTCGAACACGTCGCTCTCCTGTCGCTTCTCATTTGTCATTTGTTACATTATAATATATAATAAATATACATGAGCATCCTCCCCCATCCTTTCACCTGACACTGACCCCCCATAAATGTGAATCATTTTGAGGAACGGTCACATTTCAAATGAAAAACCTGTCTTGTGAAGATCATTGTGTGTTTGTCTTCCAGCAACTCGTCAGCTTGCAGGAGAAGCTGACGAGTAAAGAAGCCGAACTGGAGCGGGCGAGAGACGAGCATCATCACCTGGAGGGGGAGGTGCTCATGCTCAGAGACAAGGTGTGTGTGCCCTCTGCTGGTCATCAACCAGAACACAGGTTAGAGCCAGGTCCAGGTTGGAGTTTCTTCAGGATGAACAGTTTCCAGCAGCTGCCACAGTGAAGCGTGTGGAGGTCAAAACACACGCAACACACAACACGACACAACATTCTCATGGGACGTGTGCAGCTGATAATTCAACAACTTTTGTTGTTTTTGTGGTTTGTGCAAAAAATAAACACACACTTACACAGAGAGGATGGTTACAAATGATTGAGGGATGAAGTTGACAGGAGAGCTGCTATGGCAACTGCATCACCACAATGTCTTCTTGTGTTTTGAGAGGCGAGTCATGTGACCTGAGACACGTAGTGATTAGAGGACGTGTGGTGCAGGTAGAGATCATGTGACCTGAGCAGAGTTTGAGGTGAAGGAAAGAACGATGAGAAACAGACGAGTGTAAACCTGCATGAAGACAGACTCCTCCCCAGGTCTCCAGCAGGTTGTCATGGTGAAGAAGTGTGGGCTGATGGGAGATGGTCTGGTCTTTCAGTTTGAGAAAGAACTTATTGATATAAACCTTCAGATTTCCTGCGCTGCAGCTTCAGCTCTTCTCCTGGTGCTCCAGCTGCTTCTCTGCATGTGCTCTTGAATTTCTTCTTCTGCTTTTGGTGCAATCCGATGCCAGGTGTAGTGATGATGAGTGAAAGCAGCGTGAGTGTGAGAAGAAGAGCTGAAACTGCAGCATCATCCTGTTGCATCATCGTCCGCCCTCAGACGTTCACACAATCACATCATCACATGTTCATGACCTCATCCCCAGACTTATGAGCTTCTTCTCAATCTCTGCAGTTACTGAACCGACCTGTGGAGGCGCTGGAGGGAGCCAATGGGGAGCCACATGAGAAGGTTCGAACTGAAACGACTTGAACCGTCACTCGATCATCAGAGGAAACATTTTAACAGAGATTCACAGAATTAAATCTCAAACGTCTCTTTTTCTTTGAATTTAATGTGAGAGTAGGAAAAGTTCACGTCTTATTTTAACCTTCGTGTCAGCACTTTACTGATACACACACACACACACACACACACACACACACACACACACACACACACACACACACACACATACAGACACACATAGATGATGTGGGTGAAACATGGCTGGGGTCAGAAGCACATGATTAATATAACATGTTATTTTAAGTGATTGTTTGTCTCATGGAGTTCACAGGATGAACTCTTGTTTCTATGAGTCAGTGGTGAAGGAAGTAATCAGATACTTTACTGCAGTAAAAGTACCTTCTCAACTGTGCAGAGATACTGAGGTAAAGTAAATCAAAGTGTCATCAGCCTCCTGTAGTTACAGTTTGTGTGTTTGTGTTGTTAGGGGATGAACGGTTGTGTTCCGTCACTGCTCCACAGCAGAGACAGGAGGAGTGATGTCATCATGAGGGGAGGAGTCACTTCAGAGAAAGAGGCTCTGCTTCTGGGTGATTATTTCATTAATATTTATTTTGATTGTTTTATTTATTTGTATTTGTATAACTTTATTTATTTTAATTTTATTTATATTAATGTATTTATTTATATTATTTTTATTTATGTTATTTTTATTTATTTATATTTATATTATTTTATGAACTTTTATTTATGACCCTTCTTCTTCCTCTTCTTCTTCTTCTTCTTCTCTGCAGGCATCATTTCCACGTTCCTCCACGTTCACCCGTTTGGGGCGAACCTGGAATATCTGGTGTCGTACATCCAGAGACTCGACTCCAAGGTAAATCGAAGTTCAGTGACTTTCAAAATAAAAGCATTGGTCAGTTTAACATTAACATTTATAATCCTGCTGATGTCGGCACATTTAGGAGTATACCTGTAATAATAAAAACCGTTTAGCGTGTAGTTATTCATATACAGTGGATATAAAAACACACCCCTGTTAAAATGCAAGGTTTTTGTGATGTAAACAAATGAGACAAAGATAAATCCTGTCTGAACTTTTTCCACCTTTAATGTGAACTTTAACCTGCACAATTCAGTTGAAAAAACAAACTGAAGTCTTTTAGGGTTAGGGTTAGAAATAAAAAACAAAAATATGTGGTTGCATAAGTGTGCACACCCTCTTATAACTGGGGAGGTGGCTGTATTCAAACTGAACCATCACATTCAAACTCATGTTAAATAGTAGTGAGTACACACCTGCCATCATTTACAGTGACTCTGATTAATCCCAAATAAAGTTCAGCTGTTCTAGGTGGATTTTCCTGACATTCTCTCAGTGGCATCTTACAGCAAGAGCCATGATCCGCAGAGAGCTTCCAAATCATCAGAGGCATCTCAATGTTGAAAGGTATCAGTCAGGAGAAGGGTACAAAATAATTTCCAAGGCATTAAGTATACCATGATACACAGTGAAGACAGCCATCATCAAGTGGAGGAAATAAGGAACCACGGTGACGTTACAAAGAACTGGACATCGCTCCAAAAGACAACAAGAAAACTGGTCAGGTAGTTTTCCAAGAGGCCGACACACAACATTAAAGGAGCTGCAGGGGATTCTGGCAAGGACTGGCTGTGAACCACATGACAACAATCTTCTGTATTCTTCATGTGTTTGTGCTCTGGGGCAGGGTGGCAAGACAGAAGCCTTTTCTTACCAAGAAAACATCCAAGCCCTGGCTAAACTTTTTAAAATCATACATGAAGTCTCCAAAAAGCATGAGGGAAAATGTGCTTTGGTCTGATGATACCGAGGTTGAACTTTTTGGCCATAATTCCAAAAGGTATGTTTGGCACAAAAATCCACACTGCACATCACCCAAAGAACTTTATACCCACAGTGAAGCATGGTGGTGGCAGCATCAGGCTCTGGGGCTGTTTTACTTCAGCTGGAACAGGGGCCTTAGTCAAGGTGCAGGAAATTATGAAAAGTTAAAAAATACAAGTCAGTTTTGGCACAAAACCTTCAGGCTTCCGTTCGAAAGATGAAGATGAAGAGGAATTTCACCTTTCAGCACGACAACGACCCAAAGCACTACATCCAAATCAACAAAAACATGGCTTCACCAGAAGAAGATTAATGTTTTGGAATGGCCCAGCCAGACCCCAGACTGATCCATTGAACATCGTGGGTGATCTGCAGAGGGCTGTGCACAGGAGGTGCCCTCGCAATATGAACGATTTGGAGCCTTTTGCAAAGAAAAGTGGGCAAATATTGACAAGTCAAGATGTGCCATGCTAATAGACTGCTACCCCAAAAGACTGAGTGCTGTAATAAAATCAAAAGGTGCTTCAACAAAGTATTGGGTTAAGGGTGTGCACACTTCTGCAACCAGGTTATTGTAAGTTTTCTATTTTTTATTTTTCCCCCTAAAAGATTTCTATTTGTTTTTCAACTGAATTGTGCAGGTTAAAGTTCACATTAAAGGTGGAAAAAGTTTAGACAGGATTAATCTTTGTCTCATTTGTTTACATCACAAAAACCCTTGCATTTTAACAGGGGTGTGTAGACTTTTTATATCCACTGTATCTGCCCTCGTCCTCTCACAGGTGTCGGCCGGCGAGCTGGAGCGCCTCATGGTCCGACTGCCCGCCGTGTTCCGCCAGGAGCTGAGTGGCGTCGGAGCCACTCTGGAGAAACGATGGAAGTTCTGCGGCTTCGAAAGCCTCGGTTCAGTGTGACGCAGCCGCAACGTGCACACGCCAGGACAACACGTTAAGAGACACATGTGAGGCCGAGACCCTTTAGTCATGTGTCACACACACAGCGTCGTGGTCGTCATGGGAACCAAGAGACTCTATCAGACTGAACTCATCATGTGACCTGGGGACTTCTCTGACCTGAATCCGGCTCCGCCTTTTCTCTTCTTCATGTTGAATCAACACAAACAGAGAAAAGAAGAAACTTAAACCAAAGTTGATCCTCGTGTGTTTACACCATGAAACCAGTTTCAAACCAGTTTCACTTATCCACACAACAGGAGCATTTATTTCTGGGGCTCCGCCCACACGGACACGCTTTCATTTTAAAACTGTCGTTAGGGAAACTGCTCCAGCCTGTGATGATGTCCGTGGGTCATGAAAATGTATTTATATCATGAAACTGTGTCTAAAGTCAGACCATTTAGGGCCTTCAGAGGTAAAAGAGAGAAGATGAAGAGATGGAGGAGGAGGAGGAGGAGGAGGAGGAGGAGGAGGAGGAGAACTGCCAGCTTTACATTACTGAACATCACAGTCAAAAAAGAAAAGATGAAAGTGACGTTGTTTTGTATCAAATGAGGTTTTTCTTATTTAAATAAAACGTTGCAGTTATTCCACCTCAACGCAGCAGCTCACACATCTGTGGATGGTAGGTCAATACTTTGTGTGTGTGTGTGTGTTTGTGTGTGTCTAAAATCTAGGGCAGAGCTCCAGTTTGCGTTAAGCTCTCAAATGAAAGGAGGAGAATTATCGAGGCTGCTCAGAAATGGATCATAAATCTGTGTCATCTGCGTACATATATCATATCCTGGATTTGAATGAGCTGGCTTAGAGGAAATACTTACACTGCAAATAGCAGTGGGCCGAGGATGGAGCCTTGCAGAGTCTCGCAATTAAAGTGGAAACAGGGGAGCAGGAATTTAGTCATAGAGGCCTCTGCTGGATTCCAGCAGTTGGTTTCTAGTCGTGACAGGAAGTGATGGATCTCTTACTTCTAAGCTCAGAAGAACATGAAGCTGTGGTTCTGACCTTTCAGTCCAAAAGCCTTTTTGTTTTACTGCACAAAGGAAACATGATGTTCGAAGATTCATCTTAATTTAATTAACTCACTCTGCTGAGTCTCATTTATTTACCTCAGGTAAGATTTAAAAAGCAGATTTAACACGTGAGGAAAGTGTTAAAAGAAGCATCGTCAATAACAAATGAAATAATATAATATGAATAGTGACAGGAAGCAGCTGTCGTCCCAACATCCTGTTCTGCAGCTCGGTTTCCAGAAGAAGCATCATTTTCTACTATTGTTCACAGATGAACTTATATAATTCATCTGACCTGATCTGTTTCCAGTGAATTCATGGACCTCGCTCTCTTCCTCATTAAGATATCATCAGGTGGTGGTGATCAACAGGACGGGTCACATTAGTTTCCTTAATTTAATGAAACGTCTGGAGCTCAGTGACACTCTGTCTGTGGAGGCAGCAGGAGGCGGGACCTCGCTCGGGGCCTCAGGGGCCCGACACAGAGGAGGAGCCACTTTGAGTAACTGTGCTGTTGATGCTGCTGAACGGGAGCTGCAGTATTTATGTGTCTCACTCTTTGTAATGAACATCTGGCAGCTGCTTCCTGCGCCACACTCACACAGCTGCTTTCACTCTTTCACTCTTTCACTCTTTAATTCAGCTGCTTTCACTCATTCACTTAATTCTCTTATTGGGCGGCATAGACAGAGCCACCATGAGGTCAAAACTATACTACGATTAAATGTGTCAAATCAAAACAGACTTGACCTCCGAGCTCTTTACACTTTATATGATCACAGCTGTCGGACAGGAAACCTGCACTGGAACAATCTTGTTATCATAATGCTAAATCTAATATTAATATATATAATAAATATAAATATAAATAATTATATAAATATATAATTTTACATGGTAAAGATTAACTATGAAAATTACACAGAAACATGTTCCCACGACAACGTCACGTTACAACAGAACATTTCTTTTCCTTTCAAAAGAGCAAAAAGAAAAGGAGTCAATAAGGACAGCAGACGTGGTGCAGTGCTGATAATCATGCTTTATTAAATCAATAATTGGAGAAAAAACTCAAGGAGGCCGCGAAAATAGTTCCATGCTACAACTCCAACTTCAACCACACCAAAACGCAGAGCACCACAAGGAGCAGGCTGGATTCTGTCCCGGGTCTAACGCAGCTCAGTTGGTTTCGGCTGCGCTGCATCTGCTTGACTGACAAGTGAACTAAAAACTAACACACAGAAAACACTGCAGACCTCCGAGAGACGGCTCTGCCTCTGCAAACGAGCACAGGACGGGTCTCGTTTCACGTGACGGCCACGTCAGAGGTGACCGAGGAGCCCGAGCAAGTGGTCGTTCGCCAGAAGCAGAGCACAAAACAAAAAGAAACATTGGCTCAGGGAGTGCAGGCCGCTCGCACTGTGAGCATGTCATGAAAATGGCGGTATGACGTAATCCGTCAGAGGCGAGGTCCAGTCGTCCTGCTTACAAGAGGGTAAATGCAAACAGGACTCAGGATCTCACGCTCGTGTTACAAAGCAGCTGCACTGCTCTCACTCTGGAGCAGTGCAGGTGCAGATTGTCTCTGATTGAGTCATCGTCAGCAGGGAGCCTCTCTACCTGCTGAGGCAAACTTAAGACTTCAACTTATCGTTGAGGCACAGTTTAGTTTCTCAGTTTAACAGGGTATTCGTTTCTGTTGAAACTTTCTCCTGTTAAACTGCATTTAGTTTCATTTTGTTTCGGTTCATATTATTGTCATAAAGAACAATACATTCATTTCCCATAACCGTTAAATTCGGCTATATACATTATGTACATGTCACAGAAAAATGGATCAAAAATCCTAAGTCATAGTTATCCAATATGGCACATTTTATAACAACTTTAGACTTAAGTCTAGTTTGGCATAAATTAATGTCAAGTTTGGTACAAAAATAGTTCATATATATACAAGAACAGAAATTGAGATCTTTATCAAGTAGAGTATTTTGCTCAATTAATAAATAAAAAGGTATGGAAGTAGAGGAAAGGGGAAGATTTGTTTTTACACTGATCGAATGCTAATGTGAACAGTTGCTGAGTCAGATCCGAGCTCATTGGACAGTTTGAGGGTATAGGTTCCAGCATCTTCCTCTTTCACCCCGGTGATGATGAGGGTGGTGAGGTCCTCCGCCGTCTCGATGTGGAAGCGTCCACCGGCAGTCACCTTGATGGTTTGGCCCCCGCGGGACCACTCAATGTGTTTGGCGTCACCGGAGAAGGCGCAGGCGACTGTCAGGACTTTGCCCGGCTCGATGCTGATGTCCTCCGGCAGAGCCTCGATTCTGGGAGCAGAACCTGAGGAACCACAGAACGATACATCAGGGTCCACATTGTTTGTTTTGCTTTGGTCAAAACAACAACAATTCTGTTCATATTCAAACTAACTGTATGAGGATAACTCTCTAAGTTAATAGATTAAAGATAGCGTCTCACCGATTGCTCTGAATGAAGACCCCTCGGTGAGGCTGCTGGAGCTCTGTGCATACGTCTCAGATGCAACCGAGGACATGCTAGACATGGACATGGTCTCAAACTTCATCTCAGCTGCCATGCTGCTGAAGGAGCTGGACTCCATCATGGATGACATCATGGCTTGCTGGGAGGAGGAAGAAAAGGAGGAGGACTCTTCCATTGTGTGGATTTCTTTCTTCATCATGGATGAGCTCATGGCTGATGAAGATTCCATGTGACTCATCATCGTTGATCCTGTTTAAAGTAAAATTGGAGAAAATTGTAATGTGGATTTTCATAATGACTTCAAACTGGACAAACATGTTTTGATGTATGTTCTCACCTTTAAGAGCCAGTTGCTGCTCACGATGGGCTGTGATCTGCATGCGTACGGACTGGAAGACCTGTCCAGTGAAGGAGAAGGAGGATTTGGATACTCCTCCCTCTGATGTCATCTCACAGGTGTATTCTCCCTGATCGCTGTCCGCAAGATCGTGGATTACAAGGCTGCAGGAGCCCTCAGAGTATTGCATCGCAAGGTGGCTGCTCTGCGAAAGTCTCCTCCCGTTGACGTACCACACCACCTCCCTGACACTGCTCTCACAGACACAGGACATCCACACCGAGCCCTCTCGGGCTTCAGCTGTTAGTTGGTTCAGAATCTTGGGAGGTTTTGGGGTCGGGGATTTGACAGGCGGTGGAGACACAACCCTCTTAGGGGACATGATCGGAGTAGGAGACTTCATCCTCGGAGGTGATTTGATCCCTGTCGGCTCCGGTGACTTTAATACCCGGGGCGATTTGATCCCTGTCGGCTCTGGGGACTTGATGCCTTTTGGTGTTTTTATTCCAGCAGGTTCTGGGGACTTCATTCCTTTCGGTGTTTTGGGTCCTGTGAGCTCTGGAGATTTGACACCACGAGGAGATTTGAGTTCCTCAGTTTCAGGTGACTTCACTCTCTCTGGAGACTTAATAGGTGGAGGTGACTTGAGTCTGGGCTCTGGGGATTTGATACCACGTGGTGACTTAAGTCCCTCAGGTTCGGGAGATTTGACAGTTAGAGCTGGTGACTTTAAGCCGGGTGCTGGAGAGGTTGCCGACAGCAAAGGAGACTTGACACTCCTAGGAGACTTAATTCCTTCTGGTTCAGGAGACTTCACACTTGGAGTAGGAGATGTTGCACATGGTTCAGGGGATTTGACACTTGGTGTTGGTGATTTAATTGAAGGCACGGGGGATGCAACGCTGGGTTCAGGTGACTTTACACTTGGAACAGGGGATGTTACGGAGGGAGCACGTGATGTGACTGAAGGCTCTGGTGACTTTACACTTGGAACAGGGGATGTTACGGAGGGAGCACGTGATGTGACCGAAGGCTCTGGTGACTTTACAGATGGCTCTGGAGATTTGACAGCCTTAACTTCTTCTTTGGCAGCTGCTCTGCGAATGGTTAAAGTGAAGTGAGCCTCCTGTCTGCCGGTCGCGTTTTCTACCAGCACCGTGTAACTGCCCTCGTCTGAAGTCGTCACAGAGGACACCTCCAGACTGGACTTGTACTGAGTTGTGGTGACCTGGACACGGTGTGATGCAACAAGAGTTCTGGTCATGTGCATCCATGAAACACTGGGTGCCGGCTCCCCATCAATATCACAGGAGAATCTGGCCGTCTGTCCCTCTTCAAGTGTCACCGACTGAGGCTTGGTGAGGATCCTAGCCGGAAGAGAAGGCTTCACCTTTTGGACTGAAGCTTCCTCAGCCACGGCAGCAGAGGTGGATTTAGGTCTGGATTCAGAAATGGAGTGTTTCCCAGTAAGAGAAAATTTGTCTGATGAGTAGGAGGAAGCAGATGATAGGTATTCAGTCGAGGCGTATTTGATAGATGAATCATACCTCTCAGATGCGGCAGCATATCTTTCATGAGTAGCAACCTCATGTGTCTTGGTCAACTTAGACTTGCTCTCCTCCACCTCAATGTGGGTCTGGGATGCATAGCCAGCTTTAAAGTGCGAGGTGTGATAGTGGTCAATTCGAGTTACTTCGGGGACAAATGCTTTGGTAACTTCCTCATCTTTGCGGCGAGAGGAGAAGGTGGTGTATCCTCCACACGACACATCCAGAGTGGCATAGTCCGATGCCTCTCCCTTAGAGTTAGAGCATACACAACGGTATGTGCCACTGTCCTCTTCCTGACAGGCGAGGATACCGATGGTCACGACGCCGCTCATGTCGGTGAATACATATTTCTCACTGCTTTCAGAGATTTCAGTTCCATTATGGAACCACTTGATCTCACCATCTGGCTTGGCTTGGATGTTAAGCGTGAATTTGGTGTCTTGTCCAAGTGGTATGCGATGAGAACGCATCCTGACGGTCACACGTGGAGCATGGTCAAGGCTGAAAGGTGTCTGGCTAACAACCTGATATTTTCTCTCAGATTTCAGAGCAGCCTTTCTGGCCTCATAGCGGGACATGATGTCAAATCTGGCAGATCTCTCAAACCTGGAGGAGGATCTGGAAGACCTCTCAACTGATCTGATGGGGCTGGGAGAGCGGGGACGAGTCCTCTCCGGGGTGGGGGACCTCCTCACCACAATGTCTCCCTCTACCTCCACAGGTGGCCGGGTCCGAGATGGTCTGATCAGCTCTGCGACAGGACGCATCAACTCAATGTATGTGGGAGACAATGATCTTCTCCTCCTCATGAACTGAGAAACAGTACGTTTCTTCTTCTCAACAACTTCAACAGTCTCCTGCCTGAACTCCTGTCTCCGCTCCTCACGTTCCATGGCACGCCGCTCTATGCGGATCGGGCTGCCAGCAGGAGAGGCAGAAAAACCGAGCTCCAGTTCATCCTCCAGCATCATTTTCTCCTCCTCTGTTCTCCTCATGGAGAGGTAGTCGTCCACAGGCATCAGAAGCTCCTCATCACTCAGGTCACCCAGAGATCTCCCCCTTGATTTGAAGGAAACCTCAGATTCAGGGGAGGGTGAACGGCGTGCAGGCCTGACAGTCTCCAGATCATCCAGGCTGAGTTTTGGAATACGCCATCTAGGCCTGTACTGGTCAGTGATTCGGGGGAGGGGCATGACATAGAACTGTTCCCACCTGGACAGGCGAATACGTCTCTGTCTCTTCTGCACAATCCTCTCCATCCTCTCTGGAATCTCATACTGGTCTTTCAGCTTTCTGTACCACTTCATATCCGAGAGAGGTACAAATTGTTTGATGGCCTTGTCTTCATCCAAAGCTCGAGGATCATGAACTACTGGCTCTGGCATCTCATATGGCATGAAAATCCTCCTTTCCTCCTCCAGCCTCTTGGTATCAGACTTCTCCACGGTGATGTCAAACTCACCCTCTACGTTCTTGGTACTCACTGCAGGCTTGTACATCTCTGCAGCAAATTTGAGGGCCTCCTGGGCTGTGGGGTTGAGAGGCACAAGCTCTTCAGTGGCAACAATCCGCTGAGCCATCTTGTGCGTCTTTTCAATTTCTTTCTGTATGTGTCTGTACTGCTCCTCCTCGCTCTTATACTCTCTCCTGGTATAGGTCAGGCGGTCGACCTTCAGTGTAGCTTGGCAGCTTGCAGTGCCAGCTGAGTTGGTTGCGGTAACCTTGTACAAACCAGAGTCCTCGAGTAGAGTCTCTCTGACGTGCAGGACATGGTAATCTACATCCTCCTGTATGACAACAACCTTTGGACCAAACTGTAGTGGGTGACCGTCCTTCTCCCATTTCAGAGTGGGAGTTGGGATTCCTGAGACTCTGAGTTCGAAACGGACACTATGCCCTTCTACACACTCAACATTAGCCAGGAGACGTTTGAACATGGGCCTCATAGTTTCCTCGAACACAGGATGAGGTGTCACAGTGAGGCGAGCCTTGCAGTTGTCTTCTCCAAACTTGTTGTGGGCCATGACTGTGTATTCAGCATCATCGCTCATGTCCAGGTTGTGGATCGTCAGCTGGTACAGACCCTTATCACTGGTGAATGTGTACTTGCTGTCATCGTCGCCTGGCCTGATTCTCTCTCCATTCTTAAGCCATGCTACATGAGGCTCCGGGTGCACAGTAATAGTGACACCAAAGCGGACATCTTGGCCAATGTAGGCCGCGCTATTGTACAGAGGCAAAGTGAACTCTGGTGGTCTCTGCAGGAGTTTAGTCTTGTCAACTCTCTTCCTTAGTTTCTTGATGGAGCGGCTTACAAAGTGCTCTCTGATGCTTCTTACCGTATCAACAAAAAGCTCTCCATAAGCACTGTCCTCTCCATCGTCACTCACCACCTTGCATCTGTACACGCCATCATCACTGTCTTCAATGTCCTTTACATAGATGCTGGCAAAACCATTACTGTAAGTGATCTCATACTTGGGGCTTGGGTGTAGCTGGCGGTTTCCGAAGTACCACGACACCTGTGTACTCTTGTCATAGTTGGCAATGCTACAAGTGAATCTGACATGGCCGCCTTCCTCAGCTGAGCCATGCATGACTGGACCGGCACGAAGGCCGTGGTACTCGGTTCCAATCTTCACTTTACCCACAGCTAATCCTCTTTGGTTCTTGAAGGCGCCACCATAAGCAACACGAGCTGCTGATACGATAGTGTCCATCCTCTTCACACAGGTCTGGTAGTACCTTCTGTGTCTCAGTGTCCTAATGACCTTGTCGCTGACATGCTCGATCTTCATCTTGAGCCATGGGTGCTCCAGAGCCTCATGGGCAGTCATACGGAGCTTCATGTCCCTGACTAGAAGTCTGTCCACAAAGTCCATGGCCTCCAGGCTGATGTCCTTAAATGCTTCACTATCAAAGATGAACTCACAGTTTGAGATGTTCTCAATCATCTTCGTAGTTGACTCTGCTGCAAATGGATTAAGGCCACTGAGCAAAACATAGGCCATAACACCAACAGACCACATATCAGTGGCTGTTGTGATCAAGTCGTGGCGGTGGACCTCTGGGGCACAGTACTCTGGAGCTGAGAACAGCATTCTGATGTTTTCTCCTGGCACTAGCAGCCGAGCCTGACCCATCTCGATTATCTTTATGGTGGTGCTTCTCCTTGTAGAATAGACAATGTTGTCTGGGCGGATATCAAAGTGACCGAAGTTGCTGCTATGCAAGAACTTGAGGGAAGAGCAGACTTGTCTCAGGTAGCGGACAATCTCCTGCTCTGTTAGCTCAAAGTTGCTGGTACCAAGGCGCTCAAAGATGTCAACTCCAGAAATGAATTCAAAGATCAGGATAATTTCTTCCATACTTTCAAAGTATTCATGCAAGTAAATCATATTCGTGTGCCTTGCTACGTTAAGGGCCTCAATCTCCCTAAGAACCAACTCACGGTCGGTTCCTTTGACCTTGATGAACTTGGCCATGAAGGTCTTCTTAGTAGCAATCTCCATGCAGCGGTGGACTGCTCCAAACTGGCAGCGGGCAAGCTCTTCAGAGATGATGTACTTGGAGGACAACTCCTTCACCTTGTAGTATAGAGCTTCGTCCTTGGTGATCACTCTGACCTCATCCACTTCCTCGTCATAGTTCCTAATCACAGACTTGTCTTCCTTAGTAGTGATGGGCTCAGTTGGCACAGAAGGAGGACTCAGACCAAATCCGTTCTCAGCAATGACACGGAACTGGTATTTGGTCTTTCCAAATATGTTGATGATGGTGATGCTGCAGTCACTGGTCTGTCCAGCACGGATCCACCTGTCAGCAGTGGTGGGACACTTCTCGACAATGTAGCCAATAATGTCGCTACCACCGTCATTGGCAGGAGGCTCCCAGGTCAAAGTGATGGAATCCCGAGTAATGTCCCTGACCATGAGTCCCTTTGGAGCTTCAGGTATGTCAGCCACATTCACCTCGATGGTTTGCTTGTCACTGCCAAACCTATTCTTTGCAGTTATAATGTAGTAGCCATTATCTTTCCTCTGCACTCCCTTATGGAAGACCAGGGAGGTGAAAGACCTGGTGGTGATGACCTGGTGGTAAGGAGAGTTGGAGAGGATCTCCTGGCCCTTCTGCCAAGTGACTGCTGCCTCAGGCTTGCCAGTGATGGGGATCTTGATGGTGATCTGATCTCCACGGACAGCGTGGACTGCCCCCATTCCCTGGAGCTCTTTGGGCAGGTGGATTTTAGCAGGAACTAGAATCAAAATTACAAAAAATACAACGTTAATTTGCATGTTGTTATAATTTCTGTTTCAGTAATTACACCTGGAAACAATAGAACCGTGTGGATTCTAGAAAACACATAAAATCATTTCATCACCTTCCACTTCCAGGTTGGCTGTTGTAGAGATAGAACCTGAGGGGTTGGTTGCCCTGACTTGATAAACGGTGGCATCGCTATCCTCAGCAGACGTGATGACGAGCTGATAGTAACCTCCCTTGAACTCCTGAGCTTTAATCTTGGTTCCATCTGCCTGAATCTCCTTACCACCGCGGTACCATTTCACCAGAGGCTTTGGATGACCCTACCACCTTGTGGGGAAAATAATCAAGTTAGATGTTGTACTGAACACAAGCCTCGTCTCTTTCAGCAGAAAGTGTTTTGTGTTTGTGTCCCAGAGTCAGATGAGACATTTGGGGTGAGGACATGTTTAGACTTTCACAGATGTAGATGTCACTTTCAAATATTTGAAAGGAAAGATGTAATTAAATATAGAAAGTACCTTAGTGACAAAGGTGGCGTTGGCTTGGTATTTGACGTTCATGTCCCTGATCTCCTCCCTGAATGCAGGAGCGCGTGGAGACAGGTCCGACTTCGGGATTATTCCCGCAGATGTCTCGCTCCAACCGCTCTCACCACCCGCATTCTCACACTTGACACGGAACTCGTACTCAAAGCCCTCAATCAAGCCTATGACTTCATAAGTGGTCTCCACAATCTTCTTGCTGGTAACTGAAATCCACTTGTTCTGCTTCTTCTCACGTTTATCCAGATAGTAGTTTGTAACTTTAGCCCCACCGTCACTGCTTGGAGGCTTCCAGCAGACGACACAGGAGTCCTTGGTGGAGCTGATGATGAAGGGCTGCTGTGGCAGGCCCGGTTTTTCTGAGAAACAAACAGAGAAGGTTATTGTTGTGCTCTACGTATCTGTGGTTTGAGCTGCATTGTAGCTACAGAAGCCAAAAGTGGCAAACAATATTACGGGACTTACCGAATGGACTCTTTATGATGACCACTGATGGGATTTCCAGAGCCTCGCTGACTCCGTACTGGTTCTGGGCAGAGACTCTGAAGTAGTACCCAGCGTTTTCTATCAGGTTGGGGACACGGCAGGTTGTGCCAGAGACTGAGGAGGTAACCAGGTGCCACTGCTCACCTTCTTTGGCTTCACGCTTCTCAACAATGTAGTTTGAGATCATGGAACCTCCATCATCCTTGGGAGCTTTCCAGCTGATGACAACTGAGCTCTTTAGCAGAGCATCAATAACCAGTGGACCCTCAGGGATGCATGGTTTATCTGTAGAAACCATAAAAAGTGAGTGAGAAACAACAATTTCCAAACAGATAAATAGATCTAGGAATAGTTGGCTGAAACCAGGTATAAAATCCTATGTATAACTTATATTTTCCTGCTAATATTTACCGAGACACAGACTTAACATGGACATATTTTTTATTTAAATAGAATTAGTGATATTATGATGCCTTGTGGACATCTTCTTTACCTTGGATTTCAACACGTAGAACAGTGTCAATGGTTCCAAACCCGTTGCTGAGTTGAACCTTATATCGGCCGGCATTTGTCATTCTCTGGACGTTCCTCACCACCAGATGGGTGTAGCTTTCTGTGTTTTCAATGATCACATTTTCTGATTGATTCAGAGGCTTCTTGCCATAGAACCACATGATCTGGGGGATAGGGCGCCCGATGTAGACAACATGCAGGCGGAGGCTGGTGCCAGCTCCAGCAGAGTACTTCTCCTTCAGGGGGAACCCAGGATGGAACTGAGGAGCTGCTTGAAGACGCAGTTTGCCGCTGGTTTCAATCTCTCCGGCCTCATTGATGGCCCTGCAGGTATACAAGCCCTCGTCTTCCTGCTCATCTGTCAGGATACTGAGGGAGTGGTTGCGGCCATCTGAGCTCATCTTGTACTTGCGGCTCTGAATCAGTTCCTTGCCGAAGCGGTACCACTTGATCTCAGGCAGAGGTCTGCCAATGATGCCACAGGTCAGACTGCCCAACTCACCAAGTTTGGTGGTAACGTCTTGAATCTCTTCCTTCAAAGCTGGAGCTTCACCAACTGCAGAGACATCAGCAAAGTTTCATTCATCTACATTCATTATTTTCTTTGCTATAAAATATACATAATATTCTTTCATTCCTGATGCTGCTACCTAATGATTCATTGTTTAACCTTTTAAAGACCCAGGTCACATTACAAATTCTGTTTGATGAAATCTATAATCTGTATTTGCTCACCACTCAGTTTAGTCTTGATGCCCATAGGTGTGCGACGAGGTCGGCTGAATCCGGCTTCATTCTCAGCAAAGATTCTGAACTCGTACTCGGTGGCCTCCATTAATCCACCCATGGTGAATTGACGATCCTTGGAACGCTCCTTGATGCATTTCTTCCAGGCGCTTTCCCCGGCCTGCCTGAACTCAATCCAGTAGCCCAGAATCTCCTTGCCTCCGTCATGCTCAGGCCTGAGCCAGTGGATGGTGATGGAGTCTTTGGTGATGGAGATGATGTCAATCTCTCCTGGCTGGCTGGGTTTGTCTATAAGGAGAAGACAAATGTGGCTTAAAACTCAGAGAGACTAAATTAAGGTATTGTACAATAGCTGTAAAATCTGTTCTTTGATAAGTTCTATATATGTTTATGTTTCCTTTAGATGTTCCAGTGTCTGTCGTGTCAACAAATTATAAGATATCATTTTCTCCAACATCAACTCACCAAATGGATCTTTGCAGACCAACGACTCTGAAGCAGGACCAGCTTCACTCTGCCCGATGTCGTTCTGAGCCACGACTCTGAACATGTACTCTGCGTCAGGAATGAGACCGGTCACATTGTACATGGTGGTGGTGATGTGGGTCTTGTTATGGCGGACCCACTTCTCTGTTGACACCTCCCTCCTTTCCACATAGTATCCTGTGATGCGAGAGCCTCCATCATCCCGAGGGCGGGCCCAGGACAAAGAAACTGTTGACTTGGTCACCTCCATGATCTCTGGTGGGTAGCTAGGAGGTTCTGGTGGGCCTGGAGGTGAAGCCTATTGTCAGTAAAATTGATACGTACAACACTAACTGCATCACAATTTGGAAAAAATTATACTCACAAAGTGGTGTCTTAGGCGTCACAGCCTCATCAGACTTGAGAGACCTGCTGACACCGAACTGGTTCTCAGCAGAAACCTTGAAGTGATACTCCACATTTTCCTTTAGACCCTTCACCACCAGAGAGTTCTCGGTCACCCGGGAGTCCACCGTACACCAGGCGGTCTTGGGTACCTCACGCCTTTCCAAGATGTATCCTAGGATGTCGGAGCCGCCATCATCTGAGGGTGGTCTCCAGCTGACCCGCAATGATTTGGCTTGAATCTCATCAAATTCCAGAGGGCCCTCGGGGGAATCGGGGCGACCGATCACCTTCACCTGGAGGACGAGATTTATGGACAGTTAGGTTCCCACCATTCCAAGAGATATATTAAAGTGCCTTTGTCGGAATTCAAGCTTCAACTAAATATGACAGACTAGTCACCTTGATGTACACAGCCTTCCGGCCACATTTGTTCTCCAGCACCAGGTCATAGGTACCGCTGTCGTCTTTGTGTGCCTCTTTGATGACCAGCTCAGTGATGTCATCGTGGGTGGCAATCATGGCCCGATGGGAGATGTCCCGACCATCCTTAGTCCACTTGCATGTTGGGATGGGTTTACCCTTGATGGCCACAGACAGATGGATGACTCCACCCTGTCGCACTACGTAGCCCTCCTCATATTTAGAATCAAACTCATAGTCGGGATAATCTGAGGGTGACACAGATTAGAGTTTAGTCAATTACAGATTCAGGTAGTAGAGAAGGATGCATTTTTTGTTTACGAGATAAAAGTATCTTGTTTAGTGACTCTAAATTATGTTTGTTGTTCTCCTACCAAGCATCTCCTGCACTTTAACGACTCCCGGAATCTCTGCGGGCTCTCCGGAACCACCAGCATTGCAAGCGATGATCCTGAACTTGTACTCTGCACCCTGGGGCATGTGGGTGAGAGTGTAATCGCACATCTTAGTGGGTGTGGTGTTGCACAATGTCCATTCCACCTGGTCCACCTTCTGCATCTCAATTAAGTAGCCAGTAATCACAGCACCACCCTCCTCTTTGGGGGGCAACCAAGCCAGAGACACTGAAGTCCTGGTGCTGTCGGTGACTCTGGGTTGCACTGGTGCTCCTGGAGGCTCTGTTCAATGACACAGTAAAAAACTGACTTCAGTCTTATGTGATCAGAACAAAATATGTCGTGGTGGTTTTATCATTACAGTGGCAGAGTAGTTAAACACTGAGTTGTGTCACGTACCTATGGGATCCATGGCGACAGCGGTGACAGAGGTCTCGCTGGGTTTCCCGGCTCCTCTCGAGTTGATGGCAGTAACACGGTATTCGTACTCCAGGCCCTCGATCAGGCCAGAGGAGCGGTACCTGGTCATGGTGACGGGGTTCTTGCTGATCTTCATCCACCTGTCAGAACGGGCCTCCTTACGTTCAATTATGTAGCCAGCAATGGTGGATCCCCCATTGTCCTCAGGTGGTTGCCAGGTCAGGGTCATGCCTTCGTGGGTGACATCAAGCACATCTGGCCTGCTTGGAGGTCCAGGCATGGCTAAACAAGAAATACAGATGAATTACTGATAACAGAAAATACTAGACAGTTGGAGAGAAGATTTACTGATGTAATGAAGATGGAAAGTATGAATGATGAAGGCGATGAAAGGAAGGATGTAATTTTTCTGGTAATAGGCTCAGAAATATGTGGATCAATTTTCTTCAGTCTTAATATTGATCAAGAATATTATTAGTGAGACTGGCCGAGAAAAACTACTTGGTGTAGATGTTTACGTGAACATTGTAGTTCACCAATCAAGTGTCACTATATGGTCAGGATGGGTTCAGTAATGATGTATTAGTAGGTCATTGCTACCAGATGGTTAAAATAGTTGTTCCTAAATGGTTGCTATGGTGAAAGTAGAACAAGTGGGACCAAAAAGTAGTTTTTAAGAAACAGCAGCATTTCTTTTCATTATAAATAAGAAGATATACACAGAGTGCAGTAACACAACACTTTCAACAGGAAGAGAACTCACTCTTGGCGCTCTTGCACTCGACCACCTCGGACTGCAAGAAGCTGCCGACACCGAAGCGATTCATGGCAGCTACACGGAACACATACTCAGTTCCCTCTGTGAGTCTGGTGAATTTGTAGCAGGGTCGGGTCACTGACTCTGAGACAGTGGACCAGCCGGGTCGGTGGGCTTCACGTTGCTCCACCACGTAGCCGCTGACGTTGGCCCCGCCGTCCTTCTCTGGAGGTTCCCAGCTGACTGTCACTGACACGCCGTCTGTCTCCTCAATCTTCATTGGACCAACTGGGATTCCTGGTTTGTCTGGATGGACACAAGGATGAGGCTGCTTAGTACGTCTTTGTTTGCATATCACTTGAATTGTACTTGATAACATTTTTTTTCGTAAAATGAATAATTATTGGTACATCTACTCTGTAAAATTCTAATTTATGAATGAGCTCTTTGTCTGCAGAAAGTCGCCTTACCAAGTATGATGACTTTGATGACCTCTGTTGCCATGCCGATGGCATTCTTAACTTGCAGCATGTAGTCTCCTGTGTCACTGATGGTTGTATCACGTATGACGAGATGGGTATATTTGCCGTTGCTGTCAATTTTGATGCGGTCCAGGCTGTCCTTCAACTTGGTTCCACCGAAGAACCAGGAGCATTCAGGCTGTGGCTTAGCCTTTATCGGGATGTTGAGGTCGATGGGTTTGCCACGGTGCACGTGGACTATTTTCTGAGGGATGCTGGTCAGGTCAATCTTGGGCATCACTGAAATATACAGAGAGATGTTTTGTTTTGATGGTATTTTAGGGATTTATGTGAATTTGGTATATTTTGGAATGGTTAAAAGGGACTGTGGCTGCTTCATGATTTCTTACCCTTAATGTCTTGAATTGTGATCGGAGACACAATGTCCATGGGCTCGCTGGCTCCCCTGCTGTTAGTGGCTCTGATTCTGAAAAGATACTGGTCATTCTCCGTTAGGGATTGGATGGTTTGCTGGGACACAGAGGCCTTGACTGTCGCCACGGCAGTCCACCTGTCCGAGCCCACTTTGCAGGCCTCGATAACATAACCTTTCAGCCTGCTGCCGCCATCGTGCACTGGCTTCTCCCAGAGCAGTGTGACCGAGGACTTGGTGACATCAACCATCTGTAGGCTCAAAGGCACTGATGGCACCTCGCACACCAGCACAGCCTCAGACGTCTCACACGGCTCACCAACGCCATAGATGTTCTCTGGCAGGATTCTGAAGAAGTAGTGCTGTCCCTCCTCCAGGCCAGTGATCCTGAACAGGGTCTTTCTACACTCAGTGGTGACGGTCTTGTAGGACTTCATGCTGGCTTCACGCTTCTCTACGATGTAGTTGCTGACATGAGCACCACCATCAATGCTCGGGACATCCCAGGTGATCACAACAGACTCCTTGGTGTAGTCCTTCACCTTCACTGAAGCTGGAGGACCAGGAGTGTCTGCGGGAAAGAGGGGGGGTTATTTGTTATTTAATTTCAGTTGAGCTGAGGAAACTTTTACATTTCAATTCAGCATTAAAATAATGAGTATCTGTGCAAACTTCAGATGACATACCATAGACTTTGACAAGAATGGTTGTAGTCTTCTTGCCAGATGGGTTCTCTGCCTCCACAACGTATTTTCCAGAGTCATAGCGAGTAACCTTTTCAACCATTAGCATGGTGTAGCTATCAGTGGTTTCAATGAAGCCACGGCTCTGCAGCTCCACCCCTGTCTTCCTCCAGGCCACCACTGGTGTTGGGCGGCCAGTGACGGACACAAACAGACGCAGGGTTCCTCCGGCTCGCAGACACACGGTTTTCTTCAAGTCGTCGGCAAGCTCCAGGTCAGGGATTTCTGAGCAGGCGGAGCAGAACAAGAGTCTTACGATGTTGCAACAAAGACTTTTTCACATTATACTTATTTGTTTTTCAAATACTTTAGAAGAAATGACAGAAACTGTGGAGAAGTTTTAAGATTTTCTATTTGGAAAGCATTTGAGATGAATGGAAGTTTGGTGTTAGTGCTGTTGGTGATAATAATATTTAATAATTAAATTGTATCTATTTAGCTTTTTCTCTTTTTCTGCCCCAGCAAGTTTTACCAGGAACAAGAGGTGAAGTGTGGATTGACTCACCGATTCTCTCCAGAGGCTGGACCTCTGCACTAGGTTCACTGAACTCCCCGGTGCCCTTGTTGTTGATAGCGGCTACTCTGAATCTGTACTTCTTATTGGCTGCCAGGCCCGCGGCCACATACTCATTGGTCTGGAGTGCCTTGGCACTGGCACGGTACCACTGCTCGGTGCCCTCCTCTAAGATCTCCACAATGTAGCCGGTGACGTCTGAGCCTCCGTCATACATGGGTCTGGTCCATGTCAGGTTGATGCTGTGCTTAGTTGTGTCAGTAATGCGAGGCATTGATGGAGGAGCTGGTGTATCTGAAAGTAAATATACAAATGGATATATTGTAACTTCTTCGAACCTTATTCCATCGAGAGGAAATTAATCTTTCCAAAGTATGGATGGAATGATGGTAAGAACTTGAAAAGAAAAGACTGAAAAGACTGTTCAATGTCTTACAAGTTGGGTCTCTGCAGAGGATGTATGGTGAGGCGTCGCTGGGCTGGCTGTCTCCCGCAGCGTTGACAGCTGTCACTCTAAACATGTACTCACTTCCCTCCAACAGACCTGAGATCTTCAGACGAGTGTCGTAGATGGTGTAATTCTTATTAACCCGAGTCCACCTGTTCCAGAGAAGAAATGACAGGATGTGGTGAAGGAAAGACGATGACGTCAATATTTCAGAAAGTGAAAACTAAACTTCATCCATCAAGTCCATCAGATGTTAATCACACCTGGTGCTGCTCTTCTCTCGTTTATCCACAATGTATGTTTTGATCTCACTGCCTCCATCGCTCTCGGGCTTCAGCCACTCGATGATGACGTGCTCCTTGGCCACAGCTGTAACTTCCGGTGTGCCCGGCTGGGATGGGATGGCTGAGAGATAAAGTTAAGAAACGTTAGGGTCACAGACAGAATCATTCTTTATATAACTGGCAATTTGGGGTTCAGCAAGGACACTTCAGCATGCAAATGGTAAAAACTGGGATCGAACTGCCAAGGGCTTGTCCTCACTATGCTACAGCACCACCCACCATCAGGAAACATTTGAATGAAAAGGTATAGTCGGAGAAAGCTTACTGTAGGCGTTCCTGGCGATGATGGGCTCAGATTCTAGAGCAACTCCTGGTCCAAACTTGTTGACTCCTCTGACTCTGAAAACGTACTCGTTATTCTTGATCAGCCTGCTGCTGACACATGACAGAGTCTTGCACTCGGCCTCCATGATGACCCAGTTGAGGCGGCTGGTCTCGCGACGCTCCACTATGTAACTGGTGACAAGGTCTCCCCCATCCTGCAGTGGAATCTTCCACGACACGGTACATTTCTCCTCCGTCACTCTGCTGATTACGATCTGGTCAGCCGGAGCTCCAGGAGTGTCTAAAAGAGGAGAACCCGTCAATCAGTCCAGAGAAATGTCTATTAATTACTACACAACTTCAAGTTTTTGTATTCGAGTCAACCAAGTCATATCCTTATAGTAATAATGTGATTCTTGTTTCATCCCAGTTGCTGGTTTGTTACGTACCTAAAACTTTAACGCTGACAGCTGCGGTCTTGATTCCACTGGCATTCTTGACGGTCAGGACGTATCTGCCTGTGTCGTATCTGTTGCAGTCCTTGATGACGGCCATGGCTCTGGTGGCAGTGTAGGTCAGCGAATATTTCTCTCCCAGCTCCAAAATCTTGTCGCCCTTTGACCAGAAGACCACAGGCTCCGGTTTACCGCCTACAGCCCCGTCCAGGACAAGGTCGGAGCCGGCAGTGACCGTGACTGTCTCACCCACCAGCCTGCTGTCAAGTTCAGCTTTGGGAGGACCTGCAGCAAAGAAAACAAAAATTATTTTTACCTCAATAACAATATACTGAAATGTGATTAAAAGCATAAGATCAAAAAATATAGTATTTTTTGATATTTTACTTAATTTGGTAGTATTATACTTATTACTAATAAGGGGCCATGAAATCTTAATCTAAATCCTAATTGTAATGATTTGATGACCCTGACTTACAGTATTCGTCCTTGCACGTGATTGGTCCGGTAGACTCGGAAGGTGCGCTGTGGACACCTGCAGCATTCTTAGCGATTACATGGTACTCGTAGGTCTCTCCATCTCCGAGGTTAGCCACGGTGAAGTAGTTCTCACTGATGGTGGTGTAGTTGCACTTGAGCCAGCGGTTGTCGTCCCACTCGTCCGTGCTGTAGACTTTCCTTTCCACCACATACCCAACGATCTTGCTGCCACCATCGTTAAATGGCACAGTCCAGCACAGAGATACAGAGGAGTGGCTGATATCTGTCACCTCGGGCTTACCAGGAGGGTCTAAGCGAGGATGGAAAGGAGTCAATTGTAAATCTGTACCACAGTTTTAATTATGCAACTTTTTTACGCTATTAAAGTCATTAGTTTGAATAATAAATATCTCTAGAAGATGAACATGTCACTTACCAACAGGGTTTAGTGCTGTTACAGGTCTGGAGGCCTCACTGGCCTTGCTGAGTCCAGCAATGTTCATGGCATACACCCTGAACTGGTAGTCCAGGCCCTCGATCAGGCTGGATATCTTGTACTGGCAGTCCAGGCAAGGCAGTTTGTTTTCCCTCACCCACAGAATCGTGTTCCTTTCCTTCTTCTCAATCCAGTAGCCTGTAATCTCGCTGCCACCATCTGCATATGGCAGTTCCCATTTGATGCCGATGGCGTTGGCAGAGACAAATACCACATCTGGACGATTTGGAGGACTTGGAGGAACTGTGAAAACAAAGAAGCAGTTAGAACAGGTATTCTTAATTTGATCTGGGCGAAGGCACTTTTACAAAATTCATCAAACTTTGTATTTATTTTTGTGTATAAGTTGATCAGGACTTACCATATGGATGCTCAATGACAACAGCAGCAGACTCAACGGACTTGCTTACTCCAAACTTGTTCTCAGCACACACTCTGAAGGTGTACTCCAAGTACTTGGTAAGATGAGTCACTTTGATGGTGGTTCTCTTCACACTGGAGTTCACCACTTGCCAGGAGGCAGAGCCAGACTCTCGTTTTTCCACAATGTAGTTGGTGATATCAGTGCCACCATCGTCCGCTGGCTCAGACCAAGACAGGTTGCAGGATTCTGAGGAAACTCCAGAGATGTCCACCGGGCCTGTGGGTGGAGTCGGTCTGCCAACGACAACTACAGTCACCGTGAATGTCTTCACACCAGCTGTGTTCTCAAGGGTCAAGTAGTATTTTCCACTATCGCTTCTCTTGCTGTCTTTCACCACCAAAGTGGTTCTCTCCTTTGTGGTCTTAATGGAAACTCTGTCCGTCTCCTTCAGCTTCATCTCTTCCAGCTTCCAGGTGACCTTTGGCGCAGGTCTGCCACTGATTGGGATGTTGATTGTGAAGGTGCTGGAGGTCTTGCAGGTGATGAGCTGGTTGGTGATGCTGCTGAGGTCAGCAGTTGGTTCAATGCGGGGCTCCTTAATGACCACAGAGCCGAAGGTGCCCTGAGGCTCGCTGATTCCAGCATCGTTCTTGGCCCTGACTCTGAAGTCATACTCAGTATTCTCAATCAGACCTTCCACTAGCATTTTCTGGGACTTGGTCTCTTCGCTAACAACCCAGCGGTCAGTGCCTTTAGCTTGGAATTCAACAATGTAGCCTCTGATGCGGCTGCCCCCATCATGCTCAGGCTTCAGCCACACCAGCGAGGCTGAGGAGTTGGTGGTGTCAACTACATCCAGTCTCTTGGGTGGTGCAGGTTCTTCTGTGGCGATGATAGGCTCTGTCATCTCATGAGCTTCTCCCTGGCCGTACTGGTTAACAGCAATCACCCTAAACAAATATCGCACCCCAATATCCAAACCAGTTACCCTAATCATCTGCCGAGAGCTCTTGGTACTGACTTCCTGCCAGGCCAGGCGGCTGGCTTCACGTTTGTCCACAATATAGTGGTGGATTCGGGCTCCACCATCATTGGTGGGGGCATCCCACATCATTGTCAAGGCTCCACGGGTAACATCTTTAAAGGTGATGGCTCCTGGAGGTCCAGGTGTGTCCAGCACTTTGACAGTGAACGTGATGGACTTGCGCCCACTGTTGTTCTCTAGAGACAGGGTGTATTTGCCAGCCTCATACCTTGTGCACCCCTCAATCGTCAGAGTGGAGAATGAATCTGTGGTGTTGATATCACCCATGACAGGCAGCTCACCATCCACCTTAGACCAGGTGGCCAAAGGAGCTGGTTTGCCGCAGAAGGCAACATGGAGGGTGACCATGCCGCCATTCTTTACGATGTGAGTTTGCTTGAAGTTGGCATCAATGTCGATCTCAGGAGATGTGAGTCTGTCCAGAGCCTGAACAGGACTGGTCAGCACAGAGGCTTCGCCTTCTCCTGATCCATTTACAGCACTGACTCTGAACTTGTAGAACTCTGCAGCCACCAACCCCTTGGCAGTGTAACTGGTGTGGAAGCAAATCTGGTTGTTGACTCTGTGCCACTCCTCCAGACTGGCCTTACACATGTCAATATTGTAGCCAATGATTTCCATTCCACCATCAAACACTGGCTTGGTCCAGTCAATGGTGACAGACGACTTAGTTGAGTCAGTGACCTAAAGAAAACAAACAGAGTTCTCAAAAGTTTTCTTTATTCTCATTTCTCTCTATTTTTATGTCATTTAAGTTATTTGTGAGGGCTTTACTGTGTTAAAAAGCAACTTAAATTTAAAATAATTAATATAACAATATAGCTGACAATATATATATATATATGTCTGACATTTATTGAATATAAGGAAGGATTTTCTTCTGTAATCCTACCTTGATCATTGTGGGAGCACTGGGAGCACTGGTAGGCTCTCTGCATTTGAAGAGCCTTGAGGTACTGCTGGCCGGTCCAACACCAGCGCCATTTTCAGCCATGACGCGGAACTCGTACTCGTTGCTCTCAGTGAGTTTGGTGACCCGGTGTCTCAGCTCTGTGATGGGCCTCTTTGAGGAAACCTTCAGCCAGCGCAGGCTCTTCTTCTCTCGCCTCTCGAGGATGTAGTGTTTGATCTCGTTGCCTCCATCTGACCTTGGCCTAGTCCAGCACAGGGTGATGCTGTTTCCAGTCACATGTGTGGCATCAGGAGTACCAGGGGCATCAGGCACAGCTGAAAGAGAGAAGAAAACATGTTTTTTGTACTAAGGTCAAGTTCTGAATGTTGAGGCAGTTCTCTCTGTTATTTCTGCTAGATTTCAATTGCAATAGATCAGTAAGTTGTACTAGCCTTGGTCAAATTTGTCAAAGAGAATGTGAGTAGCTTACTGTATTGCATCTGTGCGATGATGGAATCAGAGTCCAGTGGTTTGCCAACACCAAACTTGTTGACAGCAGAGACTCTGAACTGGTACTCGTTGCCCCTGATAAGGTTGGTGGCATTGTAAGAACAGGCTTCACACTTAGAGGTGACCAAGGCCCAGGTGATCCTGGATGTCTCCCTCTTCTCCACCACATAATGAGTGATGGCGGCACAACCATCGTTCTCTGGTGGGTTCCACCACACAGTGCACTTCTCAGCCGTGATGCCGGTGAAACGGATAGGACCTTCTACAGGTCCCGGTGTATCTGAGCATGTGAGAAGGTAAGATCCAAGTGTCAATAGAAACAGGATTGAAAATGTTGTTCCTATACAGTGTCTCTAAAACATAATGAAACCTAAATGTTTACCAACCTTGCACTCTGACGTTGACGTCAGCTTTCTTGGTACCGGAGCTGTTCTTGGCCTCGACAGTGTAGATTCCACGGTGGTTCCTGTCAGCATCACGAATAAACAGACTGCTGGTTCCGATATTGCTGGTTATCTCAATGTCAATCATGATCCTCTTGTCGATCTCTTTGCCATCCTTGTACCAGACAACCTGGGGGACAGGACGTCCAGTGATGCTACAGCCGAGCTTCACCTTCTCTCCAGCCCTCATCGATAGAACCTGATCTGGAGACCAAATTATCTCAGGAGTAACTGGAGATACAAAGAGAATGAACAGATGAGTGATCGGCAGAATGAAAGAACACACTGTTTATGATAACATTTCTAAATATATATTTTTCAAGTGGAATGTACTTACTACTCTCATCCCTGGTCATGATAGATCCAGAGGAGTTGGACGGTGGACTGACTGTGCCCACAGCATTCCTGGCAATCACTCTGAACTCGAATCTGTCTCCAGGTGATAAACCAGTCACAGTGAACTGGGTTTCGCTGATATCAGTGAAGTTGCACCGCAGCCATTTGCCTCTGCCTTGGCGCCTCTCCACACTGTAGGCAACTATCTTGCTGCCACCATCCTTGCTGGGGATGTCCCACTGCAGTGTGACCGAATCTCTGGTTACATCTATGAGCGTGGGAGTGCCAGGTGGATCTAATGAGAGAAGACAGATGCAATTTATGCTTGGTTTAAAAAAAATTCTACGGTGATACTGAAACAAAAATGATTTTAGATATAGTAATATGCAATGAGACTGTTATTTTAACAGACTTTAACATGCACTTACCAACAGGGGAGATGGCGAGCGCATGTTTACTCTGTTCACTCATAGGGCTTATTCCAGCATTGTTCTCTGCATAGACTCTGAAGGAGTACTCCAGTCCCTCCATGAGACCAACGATTCTGTACTCTTTGTTGGATATGATGGAGGAGTTCACTTTCTGCCACAAGAGGCTGTTCCTGTCCTTCTTCTCAACATGATAGCCCAATATAGGGGACCCTCCATCGAAACCTGGGATCTCCCAACCGATGGTCATTCCATCACTGGTGACGTTGTAGGCCACTGGCTTTCCTGGGGGACCTGGAGGTTTGTACTGGTGCTGGGCAATAACATCTGAGGAGTTGAGTGGTTCACTGACTCCATACTTGTTCTCTGCACGGACCCTGAACTGATACACAGCTTCCTTGACCAGGTTGGGAATCTTGAATGTGGTCCTGACAACACTGGAGCAGACCATCTTCCAGTTAGCCTGGGAGGTATCACGTTTCTCCACACTGTAACAGGTGATCTCGCCACCTCCATCCTCCTTTGGCACATCCCAGGAGATGATGATACTCTGAGCTTTAATCTCATCAAAGCGGATAGGACCAACTGGCACTGAGGGCGCTCCCAGAGTGATCACATTAATGTCAAAATAGTTCTTGATGACTCTGTTGTCCAGAACCAAGGTGTATTGGCCAGCGTGCTCTTTCTTGGCTCCTCTGACTGTGACGGCAGTCTTGTTGTCAGTGGTCCTGAAGCGAATCTTCTCACTTTCCTTCAGAGGGAAATTATCCTTTAGCCAGCTGATTTTGGGTCTTGGTTTACCCTTGAAGGGCAATTCAATGTGGATGTTCTGACCAATGCGAACAGCAAGCTCTCCATTGGGGTAGTCACTCAGAAGGGCCTCGGGTGGAATGATGAAGTCCATCACTACGATCGGACCAATCAGAGAGAAGTCACTGTTTCCCTTTTCATTCTTGGCAAATACTCTAAAGTCCATGATATCGTTCTCTTTAAGTCCCGTGACCTCACAGCTGCAGCGCTTACACGTAGCACCCAGAGCCCAGTTGACCTCTTCCTGGGATCTCTTTTCAATTATGTAGTCAGTAATGAGGCTGCCACCATCGTGGTCAGGCCTGGTCCACTGCAGGGTGACAGAGGTCTTCGTGGAGTCCAGCATCATCAGCTCTTTAACAGCTCCTGGAGTTTCCGTGGCTCTGACGGGCTCAGTGGTTTCACATGTGTCACCCACACCATACTCGTTTTCAGCAGACACACGGAAGAAGTAAGCACAATCTTCCTCCAGGCCGGACACCTTGTAGGATGTGTTGGCACATTCTGCGGTGATCACCTGGTAAGCCTTCATGGTGGAGGCCTTCTTCTCGACAATGTAATTAGTGACAGGGGAACCACCATCAATGAGAGGAGCTTCCCAGCTGAGGGTCAACTTTCCTCTGCTCACGTTCTTGATCAACAGTTTCTGGCATGTGGCTGGACTATCCAGAACTTTAAGGGAAACTGTAATTATCTTTGGTTCTCCAACGCCATTCTCAATCTCCAGCAAGTACTTCCCACAGTCATCGCGGGTGACCTTTGGTAGGAGGAGTGTGGTGGCTCGCTCAGTGCTGGTGATGGTGTAGCCGTTGTCACCAGCCATGTTGCGGTCGCCACGGCGCCATGTGACATTGGGGGCGGGGCGTCCCTTCAGGGGGATAAAAACTTCTACATCACGGCCAGCTTTAGCTGTGTACTGGGTTGTCATGGGAACATCCAAGTCCAAATCAGCTTCCTCTGTTGAAGTGTAACACAAATGAAAGGAGGAGGAATTATAGTATTAATAAACTTCTCAACTTTTCATGTGCAATACATTCATTCTACATATTCTCTCACATAATATATCTCTTCACACTGTATATATTTAAGTCCATTCATATGTTTCTATATATATCTTTATATTTCTATATATTACTGATTTATTTTTGCTGCTGTTATATTGCAAATTTCCCCATTGTGGGACTTATAAAGGACGTCTTATTCTTATTCTCATCAATAATTATATCATTCTAATCCATCCGAATTTAGATGGAGTTTACAAAACAATCAATAACAGCAATTTTAAGCAATTAAAACAATAGAAAATAACTTTGACACAAGTAGTGTTAATGATCAGATTTTTTTTATCCTAATTATTAAACAAATTGTAAATGATCATAGAGGAGCCAACATAAATACAAACCCAAGATGTCTTTGGCTTGCACAGGTTGGTACATCTTGATGTCCTCTCCTTTGCCCTTAGAGTTGACAGCCGAGACTTTGAAGAAGTAGTAGGTTCCGGGCTTTAGGTGGGACACCACATATTCACAGGACTTGACCTGTGGGTTGATGGTCACCCATTCTTTCTCTTCAGAGTTCATCTGCTCCAAAAGATAGTGAGTGACTTTACTGCCACCGTCATAAACGGGGGTCTCCCAGCCGAGGGTGATGGAGGTCTTTGTGGAGTCAACCACATGCAGCTTGGATGGCTCACCAGGCAAATCTGGAGAAGATAAAAGATTCTGTGTGAAGACCATGACAATATAGAAATCTTGTTAAGAAGCTCCTGCAAAGCTGTAATGTTACTGCTTACCGATCGGGTCGTAGGCTGTGTAGAGTTCAGAAGACTCAGAGTAGTTCCCTGCTCCAGCCTTGTTGACAGCACAGACTCTGTACTGGTACTCGCTGTTCTCCACCAGGTTGGTGACTTTCTGCCGAGTGTCTCTGATGGTTCCCTTCACCACCTGGACAAAATGTGTATTTTATGAAGCTTTCACTTGCCATTCTTTAGTTTGGGATCTTAAATATATGAGCTTTTATAGAGATTGGTCAAAAAGCAAACCTTGAACCACTGCAGACTCTTCTTCTCCCTCTTTTCCAGGTAGTAGCCATCAATGTCGCTGCCTCCATTCAATGCAGGTCTTTCCCAGATCACTGTCATGGTGGACTTGGTAATCATGGTGACTTGAGGCTTAGATGGCTCGCTAGGAGGAACTGTAAAAAAAGGATCAGGTTAGATGAAACTGTTTTTCTATTGTTTAAGATGTCTTCAAAACCACTTGATTTTCTATATCTCACAAATTTTGAGTATCCGTAAACAGGGAATCTTTATTTATACCAAAAAATATGATTTCATCATAATCATGACACAAAATCATCTCTGGCCGAAACACCAGATGTAGGAGGATATTAACTTCACTCTCTTACCGAATGCATTCTTTGCAATGACAGGCTCAGACTCTAGTTGGTCTCCAATGCCGAATTTGTTCACTCCACGAACTCTGAAGATGTATTCATTGCCCTGGATGAGTCTGGGAACATTAACGATGCAGTCGACCAGCTTCTCCGAGACTATGGACCACATGACCCTGCTGGTCTGTCTTTTCTCCACAATGTAATGAGTCACCATGGCACCGCCCTCATCATCCGGTGGGGACCACATGATGGTTATATTGTCAGCAGTCACCTTCTTAAACTGGATGTCTCCAGCAGGGGGACCTGGCTTGTCTAGATAAGAGAGGATAATGTGAATATCAGAGTTTTTTATACATATAAAATGAATTTCATGCAAGGTGAAAATTATCGTCATAAATACAGTTTTTAAATAATATTTGAATACCTTGTATGAGCAGCCTGACAACAGCACATGCAGATCCCAAGGAGTTCTTCACCCTGACCTCATAGACACCAGAATTCAAACGAGTGGTTTCCCTTAGGAACACACTGGTGCACTCAAACACGTGTTTGAAGGAAAGCTGGGCGCTTGGCACGAGCTCTCTGCCGTCCTTCAGCCACTCAATAGTAGGAGCAGGTTTGGCTGTGATATTAAACTTGAGCTCCACATTTGAGCCGGCCTTGTGTTTGACATCACTGAAGTACTCCTGAGGTATTTCAATCTCTGGGGCACCTTGAACAGAAATGACAAAAAAGGTGAGTTTGAATTCTGAGGCATCACAGATTGCTCACATGGACAAGATATTTGATTGGTAAAATAGGAAGTTGTTTTCCAAAATGTGATATCCTGATTCACAAAAAAACATGGATGAGAATAAAGGCAGCAGTGTGTCCAAAATGTCACGTGTAATCTACAATTTATGTTAATCCATATTTAAGAAAAAAAGGACACCTACCGTACGTGTCCACACAGGTGGCCGGTCCAGCAGTAATGGACGGGTTGCTGACTGACCCAACAGCGTTCCTGGCCATGACTCTGAACTCGTATGTCTCGTCCTGGGTCAGGCCAGTCACAGTGAAGTGAGTGTCTGTGACATTGTTGAGGACAGCCTTAGACCATTTGGCACTGACACCCTCCCTCTTCTCAATGTTGTAGCCAATGATCGGGGATCCACCATCGTAGTTGGGTCTATGCCAGGCCAAGCTGATGGTGTTCTTGGTGATGTCACTGATGCGCAGGTTTATGGGTGGCTCTGCAGGAACGGAAAGTGGGAATTCGTTGTAAGATAGTTGTAAAGGTGAAATCATATTTCCTTGACTTTTATATCAAATATTTACTCCACTCACCACAAGCATCAATAGCCAGCACTGCGTCAGAGACCTTGCTGAAGGCACCGACTCCAGCAGCGTTTTCTGCTGCCACCTTGAACTCATAAATAAGTCCAGCATTGATATTAGTGACCTTAAAGTGGGTAGCACGGATCACCATTTTGTTGACTCTCTGCCAGAGAATGCTGTTCTTGTCTTTCATCTGGAGATGGTAGCCAAACACATGGCTGCCACCATCTGACTTGGGCTCCGTCCAGGCCACAGTAATGGTCTCTCTAGTTACAGAAGTGATCTCTGGAGTTATCGGAGCATCAGGAACAGCTGGTAGGGGCGAAACAGAGTTGGAGGGTTTACATATTAATTTAGTTTTTGAAAAACAGAGAAGGAAAAGCAATAATTATAAAAAATGAAAGTAAAACAAAGAATTCTTACTGTAAGGAAGGCTGACAGCGACAGTTGGTGAGTCAATGTGCTCGCTAATTCCATATCTGTTCTCAGCCCTGATTCTGAACTGGTACTGCAGGCCAGTGGTCAGCTTCATAATCTTCATGGTGCAGCGAGCCACAGCAGAAGACACATCCATCCAGTTGGCTGTGGTTGTCTCTCTCTTTTGGATGATGTAGTTGGTGATGGGGCTGCCACCTTCATATACCGGTGGGAGCCACTCCAGATTAAGGCTGTCTTCTGTCACGTCAGACACCTCTACCGGTCCAAGTGGGGCACTGGGACGGTCTAGAACCACAATATTTACATATTGTTTGGTGGTTCCACTGGAGTTTGAGGCAGTGATATCGTAGCGTCCTGAGTCTCCAGCAATGCTCTCGCGTAGACTGATCTTGATGCTGTCAGGGGTGACTTCAGAGTTGAACCTCATTGTTGACTTGAGTTGTACGTTATCCTTGGACAGTGAGACTTTAGGCAAAGGTCGGCCTGTAAGTGGGATCTCACACTTGAGGGTGGATCCGGCTCTGACACACACTGTGTTGTGAGGGAAGTCGTTCATGTTCATCTCAGGAGATTCTAAAGCACAGAAGTTATAGAGAGAGTTATAGACAAGGTTATCAGGAGTTATTTCACTTTTTAATTTACTGGTTTACTGGTTACTCCAGTAGTAAATATTGGCTTATTCTGCAGTTTGTCTTTTTAGACTGCAACTTACCAAGCTGGTCTTTCACCATTACAGGGTTGACCATTTCCTTAACATCACTGAATCCAGCATGGTTCTCAGCTCTGACCCTGAAGAAGTACTCTGCATTCTCCCGTAGACCAGACACTGTGAGGTGGACAGACTTGGTTACACCACACTTGACCCACTTCTCCTGGCCTTTCTCTTGAGCCTCCACTAGGTATCCAGTAATTCTGCTGCCTCCATCTTGTTCTGGTTTGGCCCAGGCCAGTGACACACTCTCTTTGGTCACATCACTCACGCCAAGTTTTGGTGGGGGGCTTGGTTTTTCTGTAGAAAGATGACATGATTTGGTTTATTGAAATACAAGAGGGTATAATACTCCATATATGACTATAATATTACCAACATAAAATTCAATACCTGTTATCTTGGTTCCTTCTTTGGTCTCAGCAGGAACACCAACACCGTACTCGTTCTGGCCTGTCACTCTGAAGTAATAAACTGCTCCTTCTGGCAAGTCGCTCACCCTGTATGTCAGTCTGTTACAGGTGTCAGTCAATCTAGTCCAGCCTTTCTTGCTGGCCTCACGGAAATCAACGAGGTAGTTCTTGACAGGTGCTCCTCCCTCATTTTCAGGAGTGTCCCATGTTACAGTAGCAGAGGTCTTAGTTACGTCCTTGACTTCTACACTGGCAGGGGGTCCAGGAGAGTCCAGCACTCTGACATTGAGTGTCAAGGAGGAAGTTCCAGCTAAGCTAGACAAAGTTACTATGTATTTGCCAGAGTCATTGCGAGTTGCCTGCTCTAAGGTGATGGAGGTGAAGGTGTCTGTGGTGTCAATGACAGCACGGACTCTGAGGTCAACATCAGGTTTAGCCCATGTAACATTGGGGATGGGTTTGCCTCTGAAGGGCACTGTCATAGTGAATGAGCTACCATCCTTCACAATAAGAGTCTTCCTCATCTCGTTACTGATGTCAAAAACTGGCTCCTCCTCTCTTTCTTTGGCAACCTGTTTGTCTGACTCAGGACTGGGTTCACTGACCCCAATCTTGTTAATGGACTTGACAACATACACATATTCAGCCCCAGGTGTCAATCCCACCACAGTAAACTCTGTGTTCTTGGTGTTCTGGACTCCAACAAACCATTCATCATCTAAAGTCTTCCTGTATTCTACTCTGTAGCCAGTCACAGGGGCTCCACCATCAAATAGCGGCTTATTCCATGACAGGGTGGCAGTGGTCTTTGTAGAGTCAATGATCTTAGGCCCAGCAGGAGGTGAGGGCAGGAACTGTGGGTCTTCAGCCTTGGTGAGTGGGCAAGGCGTGCTAGCAGCACTGAGGCCAGCAGCATTCTCTGCAAACACTATGTACTCGTACTCACAGCCAGCACGAAGATGTGAGGCTTTGACTCTGAGGTCATAAACAGGTTTCTTGTTCACACGGCACCAGCGAAGACCGGTCTTCTCTCGCTTTTCAATGACATAGCCATAGATACTGCTGCCTCCATCAGAATTGGGTCTTTCCCAACAGATGGTCATTGCCTCACTAGTAACAGCAGTGACCTGAACATTTGTGGGAGCTGAAGGAACAGTGAATGGATCCAAGGCCTTAACTGGCTCACTCTCCAGGGCTTCACCATCCCCATATTTGTTGATTCCCCTAACTCTGAAGACATACTCATTTCCTCTTAGTAACTTGGTCACTTTACAGGTAGTTGCTTTCATGTCTCCATAGACAAGAGTCCAGGCCAGGCGACTTGTCTCACGTTTCTCCACAATATAGTGCATGATGTCAGCACCACCGTTCTCCTGAGGGGGTCCCCATGTTATAGTGCATTTCTCTGCTGTGAGTCCGGACACTGCCAATGGTCCTGAAGATGGTCCAGGTCTATCCAAAACTTTACAATTGATAGCAACAGACCTGGTTCCTGCCACATTGTGCAGGGAGAGGACATACTGGCCAGAGTCCTTCCTGATTGCATCTCTGACAATCAGGGTGGTTGCGAAATTTGTGGAAGTAATTTCACACCTGAATTTGGCCGCTATCTCTTTTCCATCCTTAGACCATGAGACAACAGGGTGTGGACGACCTGTGATTTCAGCATCAATTCTGATGATTTCTCCAGCTTTAATGACAACCAGCTGTCTGAGCTTCTCTTCCAGGATGATAGTGGGAGGGTCTACATCATCCTTTACTGTAACAGGACCGCTACTCTCTGAAGGAACACTAAGCTGATCTGCAGAATTCTTAGCAATAACATGGAAGTCATATTGGACATCTTCTGTGAGGCCTGTGACGTCAAAGTAGGTCTCCTGCAGATTATTGAAGTTGCATTTCAGCCAGCGACCATTGGGAAGCTCTTTACGTTCAATAATGTAGCCGGTAATCTTCGATCCAAATTCGTACTCTGGCCGCTCCCAGAGGAGAGAAACTGAGTTCCTGGTAATGTTGGTGACTTTAAGGTTATGTGGAGGATCACATGGATCCCTGGCTGCCACAGCATCACTGGCCTTAGAGCATGTACCAATGCCAGCAATATTCTCAGCATACACTCTAAACTGATACAGAAGACCTTCTTCAATGCCTGTCATCTTAAACTGGTTCTCAGCTAGCAGTCCTCTGTTGACCTTTGTCCATAGAATGCTACTTTGGTCTTTGCATTCAATGTGATAACCAATAACAGGGCTTCCCCCATCGCTGGCAGGTTTGCCCCACGTTACAAGCATCCCAATCTTGGTGGCATTGGCAACATGGAGGTTGGTTGGCGGACCAGGAGGCTCGAAGGGATACTGAGCAACAACAGGAGCGGAGTCAATAGCATGACTCTTGCCATAACGGTTCTCAGCTGCGATACGGAACTGGTACTCTATTCCCTGATTGAGCCGAACCACCTTAATTGATGTCCTGGCTACAGTGGCTGAGACAATCTGCCATGTGGTTGTCGTAGTGTCTCTCTTCTCCACTACATAGTTGTTAATCTGGCATCCACCGTCATAGGATGGAGGATCCCAAGACAGACAGATGAAGTCAGCACTCACCTCGTCCATCTTAATGTTGCTTGGTGGACCAGGTTTGTCCAGGATTATAACAGAGATATCAGCTGTCTTGGTACCAATAGAGTTAGTCAAAGTAATCTCATACTTTCCTACATCGTCTTTGGTTGCATCCTTGATGAAAATCTTGGAAGAGGTCCTAGAGGTAAGAACATTCACCCTGGTTGTCTGCTTAAGCACCTGTCTGTCCTTCTTCCAGGACACCTCTGGCTGAGGTCTTCCTTTGAAGGGAACGTCAATCTTCAGGTCATCTCCTGCTCTAACACTGTATGTGTTGAACACGAGGTTGATGGTGGGCTCTACTGTGATGTCCTTTACCACCACAGGGGCAGCCAGAGGTTTGGCATCACTCTTGCCCTTATCATTTACAGCAGTCACCCTGAAGGAGTATTCCTCTCCAGTTGTAAGTCCATCAATAGTAGCTTCCAGTGCTTTGACTTCACTGCACACAGTCCATTTGTCATCTCCCTTGGGCTGCATCTCCACAATATACATTGTGATCTTGCTGCCTCCATCATGATCCGGTTTCTCCCATGAAAGTTTGACAGTATGGCGAGTAACGTCTTCCAAGATAATCTTACCAGGAGGCAAAGGAGCCTCAGACACCTTGACTACATCTGTGGAAGCAGGCAGACCTACTCCAAGTTCATTAACAGCTAATATACGGAAATAGTATCGGCCACCCTCCTGTAGGTCAGAAATGATGTGGGAGTTCCTCACGCAGTTGTTGGAAACACTGGTGAAAGCCATTCTCTTCTGCTCTCTCTTCTCCACAATATAATGTGAAATCTTAGCCCCGCCATCAATAAGAGGAGGCTCCCAGCAGAGAGAGACAGAATTTCTCTTTACGTCCTTGACCTCCAGGTTAGTAGGTGCGCTGGGGGAGTCCAGAACTCGAACATTTATGAAGGCTGATTTCGAGCCACTGAGGTTCTCAAGAGTGAGTAGATATTTTCCAGTGTCAAATCTGTCAACATTATCAATCACCAGCATTGTGTAAGAGCTTGTGACTTCAATCTGGGCACGTTCATTCAAGGAACCATCAGCCTTTGACCATCTGACCTCAGGCTCAGGCTTTCCCCTGATTGGCACAAACAGACGGAGGCTAGCGGTTGCACGAACATTGACCATCTTCCTTAGGTCAGCATCTAGTTCAATTTCAGGAGCTTCCAGCTTCTCTGCAGCAACCACAGAGCCGGGTAGGTCAACATGCTCCCCTACTCCCTCACAGTTAACAGCACACACTCGGAAATTGTACTCTGCATTCTCCTTCAATTTCTTTACAGTATAGTGAGTAGCTTGTACGCCAGTTTGTGGTGTGCAACTGACCCATTCATCATTTGCTGCCTCCTTCATTTCAACAACGTATCCAGTGATCTGTGCTCCACCATCATAGATAGGCCTAGACCAAGTCAGCGAGACTGTGGTGCTTGAATGGTCTGTGACTTTGGGGTTATTTGGAGGTCCTGGTGGATAAGTGGCATCACAGGCCTTCATATATTCTGAAGGTGCACTAGGTTTTCCAACACCAGCAGCATTTTCCGCTGAGACCCTGAATTCATAGGAATGACCCTCTGTGAGACCAGTACATCTAAATCTCAGGTCACTCAGTCTTTTCTTGTTGCATTTAGTCCATCTGATGCCGTCTTTATCGCGTTTTTCGAGGACATATCCTTCAATTTCAGCTCCTCCGTTATCCTCTGGTCTTTCCCATGTAAGTACTATAGAATCCCGAGTGATAGCACTGGCCTCTGGGGTGGACGGGGCACTGGAAGTGGTGAAGGGGTTACGGGCAATAACAGGCTCAGATTCCAAAGGCTCACCAACACCGTATTTATTCACAGCAGTGACTCTGAAGATGTACTCATTGCCAGGCAACAGTTTTGTGATTTTGTAGCTTATGGCCTGAATCTTGGGCTCAACCATGGTCCACGACAAACGACTTGTTTCTCTTTTCTCAATCATGTAGTGAGAGATGCTGGCTCCGCCATCATGTGAAGGATGGTTCCAGTGAAGATAACATTTCTCAGCTGTGACTCCTTTGACTTCTAGTGGGCCATCTGGAGGACCAGGTCTATCCAAAATTTTAACATTAACTGGGATCATCTTAATTCCTCCCACATTGACAAGTTTGAGGACAAAATGGCCGCCATCAACTCTAATGCAATCCTTGACTGTCAGGATGGTACGTGTCAGCGTGGTCTTTACCTCCATTCGTTGAGTGGCTTTGTCAATCTCTTTTCCATCCTTTAACCAAATTACCTCAGGCAGAGGCTTTCCTGTGTAGTCAGCATCAATGGTGAATGTTTCAGCAGCATGAACAACGGTCAGATCTTTAAATTTAGGATCCATGGTGGCTCCTGGAGCTTCAATTTCATCTTTCGCAGTAATTTCTCCTGTTGTCTGAGAGGGACGGCTGAAAATGCCAGCAGAATTCCTGGCAATGACTCGGAACTCATAAACACAATCCTCAGTCAGGCCAGTGAGTGTGAACTGGGTGTCAAGGATGTTGGTGAAGCTGGCCTTCATCCAGCGGGTATCAGGGTGCTTCTTCCTCTCAATCACATAGCCAGTGATAGCACTGCCTCCATCATACTGAGGCCTGGTCCACTGGAGTGTCACATGGTTTCTCGTAATATCAATAGCATCCGGAGTGCCTGGTGGGTCACAGGGGTCCCTGGCCACTGTGCTCTCAGAGACCTTGCTAGCTGGGCTGATTCCTGCAATGTTCTCAGCATAGACTTTGAATTCATACTCAATACCTTCTTCCAGCTCTGTAGTTTTGAAACGTGTGTCTGGGATTAGAAGCTTGTTGAGTTTAGTCCACAAGAGGCTGTTCTTCTCCTTTCTTTCAAGGTGATAGCCCAAGATGGGACTGCCTCCATCGTTGGTGGGAGGCTTCCACTCAACAACCATGTTATCCTTGGTTGCAGCAGAAACACCTGGAGTTCCTGGGGCGGCAGGCTCACTGAATGGATACTGAGCAATAACGGCAGGACTGAAAATGGCAGAACTCTTTCCATATCTATTCTCAGCAGACACTCTGAATTGATACTCAACTCCAGTCTTTAAGTTGGTGACTTTGATAGTTGTTCTGGCAATAGTAGCAGACACAATTTGCCATGCTGTTGTAGTTGTGTCTCTCTTCTCCACAATGTAGTTGTTGATCTGACAGCCTCCAGTATACGCTGGTGGCTCCCAGGAGAGAACGACATAATTAGAGCTCACCTCCTCAATCTTCACAGGGCCTGTGGGTGGGCCAGGCTTATCAAGGATAATAACAGTAATCTCCTCTGTAGTTGATCCAGCACTGCTGGTGGCTGTGATAGTGTATTTGCCAGAGTCTTCCCTACTTGCATCCTTAATGCACAGCTTGGTAGATGATGGTGTGCCAGACACATTTAATCTGGTTGTCTCCTTAAGAGCTTGTCCATCCTTTTTCCACTCAACCTTGGGAACAGGTCGTCCTATTACCGGAATCTCGATCTTCAGATCCTCACCCTGCTGTAAACTGTAAGTGTTCGATGCCATCTTGAATCCAGGCTCGAATGTTACATCCTTAGCAGTGACTGGTGCAGCTAGAGGCCTGGGGTCACTCTTGCCCTTCTCATTGAATGCTGTCACTCTCAACAGGTACTCGTGTCCTGCACTAAGGCCAGTGACAGTGCCCTCACAAGCTTTAGTTGTAGCGGCCACCACCCATTCCTCTGAGCCCACAGGCTGCATTTCTATATAGAAGCCCATTATCCTGCTGCCTCCATCGTGTTCTGGCTTCTCCCAAGAGAGTGAGGCTGAAGTTTTGGTCACTTCAGTCAAAGTGACCTTACCTACAGGGAGAGGAGGCTCAGATGTTTTAGCTGCATCCTCTGTCTCAGCTGGCTGTCCCATGCCAAACTCGTTCTCAGCTAAGACTCTGAAATAGTAGATAGTTCCTTCAATGAGGCCGGTGATACGATAGCTTGTCTTTGTACACTTGTTGTCCACATTAGAATAAACGATCCTGGTGGACTCTCGCTTTTCAACCAGGTAATTTGTTATTCTTGCACCACCATCAATAAGAGGAGGCTCCCATGTCAGAGTAATACTTTCTCTTTTGATGTCTTTTACAGTTAAATTCAGAGGGGCCCCTGGAGTGTCCAGGACCTTAACAGATACAAAGGCTGATTTGGTGCCAGCAGTATTTTCCATGTTGAGGATGTATTTTCCAGCATCAAATCTGTCGCAGATGTCAATGGAGAGCTGAGTGTAATCTTCCCCAGTCTCTATCTGTACTTTACTGGGCAGTTGACCATCCTCCTTAGCCCAGCTGATCTCAGGAGTAGGACGGCCCTTAAATGGAATGCAAATTCTCATTGAGCCACCTGCCCTGACAACTATTCCCTTCCTGAGTTCTGAATCCAGAATCATCTCTGGAGGATCAATCTTATCCAAAGGTTTTATAACTCCCTGGATCTCAGTGGGCTCACCAACTCCCAGCTTATTGATGGCACAGATACGCACCTTATATTCCTGGTGCTCTACCAACTTAGTGATAGTAAACTTGGTAGCTTTAACTCCTGACGGTGGTGTGCATATGGTCCACTCCTCCTCCTCGGCTTTGGTAATTTCCACAGCATATCCTTGAATCTCACATCCACCATCATAGATGGGCCTATGCCAGGCCAGGCTGACGGAGTCTTTAGTTGTGTCGAGCACATGAGCATTGGATGGACAGCCTGGTTCAAAGGTGGGGTCACAGGCTTTGAGGTAGGGTGTAGGTGGGCTTGACTGACCCATTCCAGCTGCATTCTCAGCAGTTACCTTGAATTCATATTCATGTTCCTCAGTTAATCCTGTTACTCTGAAACGCAAGTCTGTCACCCGGCGTTTGTTGCACTTGGTCCATCTCACTCCAGCTCTGTCTCTCTTCTCAATGATATAACCAACAATCTCACTGCCTCCAGTGGTCTCGGGGCGGTTCCAGCAGACAGTCATGGAGTCCCTTATAATGTTAGTGATCTCAAGTTCCTGAGGTGCACCAGGAGGAACAAATGGATTTCTCATGATAACTGGTGTTGACTCAAGAGACTCACCCATGCCATATTTGTTGACAGCCATGACTCTGAAGATGTATTCATTGCCCTTCAACAGTTTCGTAACCTTGAACATGGTAGCTCCACAGTCACTGGAGACCACAGTCCATGCCAGGCGGCTGGTTTCTCTCTTTTGAATGACGTAGTGAGATATGCTCGCTCCTCCATCGTGCCTGGGTGGCAGCCATGACAGTGAGCACTTCTCCTCAGTGACATTGCTGACAGTAAGAGGTCCTTCTGAGGGGCCTGGTCTGTCCAGTACCTTAACACTGAATGGGACAGTCTTTGTTCCAGCCACATTAGTCAGAACCAGAGTGTACTGGCCACCATCCACTCTGATGGCATCTTTCACAACAAGCAAAGCCTTAAAATCTGTGTTTTTGATATCGGCCCTTGCTGAGTTTTCCACTTCGACATTCCCCTTGAACCACTGGGCTGTAGGGATGGGCTTCCCTCCCACAGTGGCCTCCAGATTGAAAGTCTCCCCAGCACTGATAACAAGGGACTGGTTGTATATCGGGTCTGTCTCACATTTTGGTGGGTCAACTTCATCCTTGGCTGTAACGGATCCTGTGCAATCAGATGGCTTGCTAACAGCACCAGCTGCATTCCTTGCGATTACTCTGAAGTCATATTTACTGTCCTCAGTCAGGCCTGTAACTGTGAATTCATAATCAAGGATGTTTGCAAAGCTAGCCTTCATCCACTTTCCTTCAGGAAGGTCACGTTTCTCCACTACATAGCCTGTAACTAAGCTTCCCCCATTATACACTGGAGCAGTCCACCTAAGCTTCACAGAGTGCCTGGTCACGATCACAGCCTCAGGACAGCCAGGAGGATCACATGGGTCACGGGCTACGTAAACCTCAGAGACTTTGCTGCATTTTCCAATCCCAACAATATTCTCTGCATAGACTCTATACTCATACTCAATACCTTCCTCAAGTGGAGTAGACTTATATCTGCAGTCTTGAATCAGCATTTTGTTAATCTTTGTCCAGAGGATACTGTTCTTCTCTTTCCTCTCCAGATGATAACCCAAAATGGCACTTCCTCCATCAGATGGGGGCGTGTGCCACTCAACTACCATAAAGTCCTTGGTGTATGAAGACACAAATGGTGTTCCTGGAGGGCCAGGCTCTTGGAATGGATACTGTGCCAAAACAGGCTCTGAATCAATCGCATAGCTCTTTCCATATCTATTCTCAGCATAGATTCTGAACTGATATTCAGCACCTGTCTTCAGATTACTCAATTTTAGTGTGGTTCTGGCAACAGTGGCAGATACTACCACCCAGTTGGTTGTAGTTGTGTCTCTCTTCTCCACCACATAGTTTGAGATTGGGCATCCACCTGTGTATGTAGGAGGTTCCCAGCTAAGAGTGATACTCTCAGCACTTATGTCCTCCAACTTGACAGGTCCGGTTGGTGGGCCTGGTTTGTCCAGAGTGATCACCTCAATAGTGGCATCTTTGGAACCCAGGGGACTTGAGACATTGATGCTATACATGCCCCCATCCTCTTTGGTGGCATCCTTTATGGTGAGGGTGGTGAGATGTGCTGAGTCTGTAACATTGACTCTCGTGGTCTGCTTAAGAGCAGAACCATCCTTGGTCCAGGTAATCGTTGGCTTTGGATGACCAGCAACTGGGACCTCTATCTTGAGGTCATATCCTACCTGGACACTGTAGGTGCTCACCCTGGGTCTAACAGCAGGATCAATCACAAGGTCCTTTGCAACAACCGATTGGCCTAGTTGTCTGGGGTCGCTTTTCCCCTTGTCATTTACAGCTAGAACTCGGAAATTATACTCCTCTCCCTTGAGTAGGTTTGTCACTACCGTCTCCAGCGCTTTCACACTAGTACAAACTGACCAAGCGCCACTGTCCTTAGGTGCGAGTTCAACTTCATAGTGACTGATTCTACTGCCACCATCATGTTGAGGTTTCTCCCAGGCGAGGGTCACAGTGCTGTGTGTCACATCAACAACACTGACTTTGCCAGGTGGCTGAGGCTTCTCAGATATTTTAATTGGTTCTATTGTTTTGGCTGGGAGACCATAACCATATTCATTCTCAGCCAGGACTCTGAAGAAGAAGATTCCACCCTCTGGAAGAGGCTCCACTTTCCATGACATCCTATTGCAGGTAGTGATGGGAGAGTAAACTTTCCTGGTGCTCTCACGTTTCTCAACAATATAATTTTTTATCTTTGAACCACCATCCAGAAGTGGAGGCTCCCATGTAAGAGTGACAGAATTTTTTGTTATCTCCTTCACTGTGAAGTTATTTGGTGGACTAGGTGAGTCCAGGATCCTGACACTAATGAAGACTGACTTCACTCCACTAGCATTCTCTGCAGTCAGGGTGTACTTGCCACTGTCAAATCTGTCAACATTCTCAATGACAAGAGAAGCGTAGTTGCCTGTGTTGTCAATCTGGGCAGTCTCCCTGATCTCCCCCTCAGCTTTACCCCATTTCACCTCAGGAGCTGGACGACCTCTCACAGGAACAAACAGCCTGAGAGTGCTTGCCGCCCTAATGTTGATCATCTTTCTCATATCAGAATCCAGGTCAAGATCGGGAGCCTCAAGCTTCTCCTCGAGGAGAATTTTTCCAGTAACATCAGCATGCTCACCAACACCAACTTTGTTGATGGCACACACTCGGAACTGGTACTCATGCTTCTCAAGAAGTTTCTTCACTGTAAACGTAGTATCTGCGATTCCATTGGGAGGAGTGCACATACACCACTCATCAGATGCCCCATTGCAGGCCTCCACAATATAAGCTTGAATCTCACAACCACCATCATAGATTGGTTTTCCCCATGTCAAGGAAACAGTAGACCTCGATGTGTCAACCACCTTAGGGTTGTTGGGTGGACCAGGTTTGAAGATAGGATCCAATGCCCTATAGTACATTGTTGGTGTACTAGGTGTGCCAACACCAGCAGCATTCTCAGTGGCAATTCTGAATTCATAGCTGTGGTTTTCTAGGAGCCCTGTGACTCTGAAGCGCAGCTCACTTACTGTGCGCTTGTTGCACCTAGTCCATCTCACACCATCCTTGTCCCGTTTCTCAACAATGTATCCCTGGATAGGACTGCCACCATCATGAGCTGGTCTCTCCCAAGTCACCACCATGGAGTCTTTGGTGATTGTTGGAACTTCTACCTCTGTTGGTGGGTTAGAGGTGACAAATGGATTTCTCGCAATCATGGCATCAGATTCCAGAGGCTCACCAACTCCATATTTGTTGACAGGAATCACTCTGAAAATGTACTCATTACCAGGAAGAAGCTTTGTGATCTTTAAGTTCAGTGTCTGAACTTTAAGCTCAACAACAGTCCAAACCAGTCTGCTGGTTTCCCTCCTCTCAACAATATAATGTGAAACATCGCTGCCGCCGTCTTGCAAAGGAGGTTTCCAGGAAATGGAGCATTTCTCATTGGTTACACCATAGATAGAGACAGGGCCCTCAGGAGGACCTGGTCTGTCCAGGACCTTGACATTAATGTTAACAGATTTCTCTCCTCCAACATTCTTTACCAGCAAAGTGTACTGACCTCCATCAACACGGATGGCTTCTTTAACAACTATACAAGCTGTAAAGTCTGTGTTCTTGATCTCCAGGCGGGCAGCGTCAGTAATCTCCTTACCCTCCTTTAGCCAGTGTATTGTGGGAACAGGTTTACCACTGACAGTGACCTCAAGCCTGAATGTCTCCCCAGCATTTACCACCACAGCCTGGGAGTACTTAGCATCCAAGTCAATCTTGGGTGGATCCACCTCATCCTTGGCTGTGATGGCTCCAGTTGAATCAGAGGGCAAACTGAGAACACCTGCTGCATTCCTGGCAATGACACGGAACTCATAAATCTGATCTTCAGTAAGTCCTGTGACAACAAATTCAGTCTGAATGATGTTGGTGAAACTGGCCTTCATCCAGCGACCAGCTGCCTCCTTCTTCTCAACCAGATAACCTGTGATCTTAATGCCGCCGTCATAATCAGGCTTGGTCCATCTGAGTGTCACTTGGTGTCTTGTCACAATAACAGCCTCTGGTTTTCCTGGTCTTTCACAAGGATCTCTTGCCACTTGCATTTCACTCAGTTTGCTAGCTTTGCTGTGGCCGACAATGTTCTCTGCATAGACTCTGAACTCATATTCAATACCTTCTTCAAGGCCAACAACCTTGAATCTAGTCTCTGGGATTATTTGTTTGTTCTGTTTCACCCACAGTATACTGTTTCTCTCTTTGAGCTCTAGGTGATAGCCCAGAATCTTGCTCCCGCCATCATTGCTGGGTATGTCCCATACGACAACCATGGTTTCCTTGGTCGTTGATTGGACCACAACTGAACGAGGTGTGCTAGGAACTTCGAATGGATACTGAGCAACAATAGTTTCAGATAGAAGGGCCGATGACTTGCCATATCTATTTTCTGCAGCAATCCTAAACTGGTACTGGAATCCAGTCTTCAGACGGGCAGCCTTGATTGTGGTTCTGGCCACTGTAGCTGACACAATTTGCCAGTTAGTGGTAGATGTGTCCCTCTTCTCAACAATGTAATTATTAATCGCACAACCACCATCATATTCTGGTGGATTCCAGTTCAATACCAGACTGTCAGCAGTGACCTCATCCAACTTAATTGGGCCAGTGGGAGGACCAGGTTTATCCAGGACAAGAACACTGATGTCTGTGGATGCCTCACCAGCTGTGTTGATTAGTTTGATGGTGTATGTTCCCACATCATCTCTGCAAGCCTCCTTAATGACCAGGAGGAGGTTAGTGTCTGTGGTTTCAGCATTAACTCTTGTTGTCTCCTTGAGAACAACGCCATCTTTGAGCCAGGTTGCAGTGGCCTTAGGACAGGCAGCATATGGTATATCTATCTTCAGGTCATCACCTGCTAGCACACTGAATGTGCCAAAAAGCTGTTTGAAGGTTGGTGAGATGACAAGATCTTTTGCCACCACAGGCATACTGAGAGGACGTGGGTCACTAACTCCCTTCTCATTGGATGATGAAATACGGAACATGTACTCCTCTCCCTGTGTAAGACCACTTACAAGGGCCGCATTGGTCTTCACCACCATAACCTGGGTCCACTTCTCAGTGCCTTTGCCTTGCATCTCAACAATATAGCCAGTGATTCTACTGCCACCATCATGGTCAGGCTTTTCCCATGTGAGTGTGACACTGGTGCCTGTAACTTCACGAAGGGACACTTTACCTGGTGGTAGAGGCTTCTCTGACACTTTAATTGGTTCAACGGTCTCGACTGGGAGACCAATGCCAAATTCGTTCTCAGCCAGGATTCTAAAGGAGTACATCTTCCCTTCGTGCAGGTCTCCAATTTTCCAACTTGACTTATGGCAGCTTGCACAGACAGTGGAGTAAGCCTTTCTGGTTGACTCGCGCTTCTCTACAATGTAGTTGCGGACTCTGGAGCCCCCATCAATGAGAGGTGCATCCCAAACAAGGAAAACTGAATCTCGAGTGACCTCCTTGACAAATAGATTCTGAGGTGCTCCAGGAGTATCTAGCACCCTGACATTAACATAGGCTGTCCTGCTTCCTGAGGCATTCTCTACAGTCAGAATGTATTTGCCTCCATCAAACCTGTCAACAGTTTCTACCTGAAGAGTCGTGAATGATGGGGTGATTTCAATGTTAGCTTTGTCTAGGGATTCTCCGTGCTCTCTTGACCATTTTATTTCAGGTGCTGGTCTGCCCTTTATGGGGACAAAGAGTCTAAGTGTGCCACAGGCTCGGATGCTGACCACCTTCCGTAGCTCTGCTCCAAGTTCAATTTCTGGAGGAAGCAGTCTGTCCTCTGCCTTGGGGGTTCCAGGAACAGCAGCAGGCTCTCCGACTCCTTCACAATTAGTGGCACAGATGTTGATTTTATACTCTTGGTTTTCCTTCAAGTTGGTGATGGTGAATGAAGTGGCTGTCCACCCCCTTTTAGGAGTGTGAATTGTCCACTCATCCTCATCAGGAGGGCAGGTCTCCACAATGTAACCAGTGATTTCAGAACCACCATCGTAGACAGGTTTGTTCCAGGCAAGGGTGATGGAGGACTTGGTTGTGTCCAGTACTCTGGGGTTCCCTGGAGGTCCAGGCTGGAAGATGGTGTCTATGGCTTTGTACAATGGACTGGAAGGACTGGGCTGGCTCAGACCAGCATTGTTCTCTGCAAAAACTCTAAATTCATACTCATGTCCCTGGTGTGAGGCCAGAAACCTTGAATCGCAAGTCAGTGACAGTCCTCTTGTTGCACTTCACCCAGCGCAGGCCAGTCTTATCCCGTCTCTCAATTATGTAAGTGTTTATTCTGCTGCCTCCATCATGTTCAGGGCGCTCCCAGCAGACCACCATTGAGTCTTTGGTAATGATGGTAACTTCAGGCTGCTGTGGTGCATCACTGGCTACATAAGGATTGGCACAGATTACAGCTTCAGACTCCAGGTGTTCACCCACACCGTACTTATTTACAGCCATGACTCTGAAGATGTACTCATTGCCCTTCAGAAGTTTGGTGACCTTGAATCTATTTGCTTGAAGGTCTGTAGCCACATTTGTCCATGCCAACCTACTGGTCTCACGCCTCTGAATGATAAAGTACTCAATCTTTGCACCACCATCGTGTGTTGGATGCAGCCAGTTAAGGACACATTTTTCAGCAGTGACATCAGTTACAGTGAGGGAGTCTGGTGGTCCAGGTCTGTCGAGCACCTTGACATTATATGTGAACTTGGCAAATCCACCTGGATTGCTGGCAGTCAGAGTGAAAGCCCCACCATCTCTCCTCAGGGATTCTTTGTTAATTAGAGTTGTATGGAAGTCAGATGTCTTTATCTCCTGCTTGCCTGTATCCTCAAGCTCCTTTCCTTCCTTGGTCCATACCAGAGATGGGAGTGGCCTACCAATCACATTGGCTTCCAGCTTGAATACCTCTCCTGCCATGACAACAACATTGCTGCTATATGATGCGTCAACATCAAGCCTGGGCTCTTCAATGTCATCTCTGCATGTGATTGCCTCTGATGGCTGGGATGGAGCGCTGACAGAACCAGCTGAGTTTCTAGCAAACACACGGAATTCATAACTTGCATCTTCAGTCAGACCACTGACTGTGTAGATGGTTTCTTGTATGTTGTTGAAGTTGGCTTTGAGCCAACGTCCATTTGGCATCTCTCTCCTCTCCACTGTGTATCCTGTGATGGAAAAACCACCATCTCCCTCTGGTTTGGTCCATGACACTGTCACCTCATGTCTGGTGATATTCAGTGCCACAGGCCTGCCTGGTCGGTCAACTGGGTCCAAAGCATACATGGGCTCAGAGGATTTGCTCGGTTTGCTGAGACCGGCCATGTTTTCAGCAGTAACACGGTGTTCATATGCGATACCATCAACAAGGCCTGTTGATTTGAAGATATTTCCAACAACAAGAGCTTTGCTGATCCTCTGCCAAAGAATGCTGTTTCTCTCTTTTCTGTCCACATGATATCCTATAATAGCACTGCCTCCATCAGAAGATGGCTCATTCCAACTCAAAGTCATTGCATCCTTGTTGAAAGATGTGACCACAGGAATACCTGGCTGGCTTGGAACATCAAATGGATAGGCAGCCACCACTTGTTCAGAGACAATGCATGGGCCGATGCCATATCTGTTCTGGGCTTTGACACGGAACTGATATTGGGTTCCAGTGTTGAGTCTAGCTGCCTTGAATGTGGTGCGAATCACTGTAGCTGCCAACTCCATCCATGAAGTACCGGTTGTCTCCCGCATCTCGACAATATAGTTGCTAATAGGAACGCCTCCATCGTTCTCTGGTGCCTCCCAGGACATAAGAACGTAATCACAAGATATCTCATCCAGCTTAATGGGACCAGTGGGAGGACCTGGAATATCGTGGACTAGGACTGTGATTGTTTCTGTAACTGTACCCAGCATGTTCCTTCCAACCATAGAATACTGGCCCCCATCAGTCCTCTTGATCTCAATGATGTTGAGGATAGTTGATGTTGATGTTGTTTCAGTGTTGATTCTTTGTGTCTCCTTGAGCGATGCACCTTCTTTCTTCCAGGAAACATCAGGCTTGGGTTTGCCAAGCACTGGAATCTCTATCTTGACCCGGTCCCTTGCCTTTGCAATCACCGTCTTCTGGTAGACTCCCCGCAGGTCAAAGGAGGGAGCTGAGGTCTGCTCTTTGATAAGCGCAGGCCTGCTCTCACGGGGGTCGCTCCTACCCGATGCATTGACAGCCATGATGCGGAAGATATACTCCGACCCTTCAATCAGATCCGTGACAGTGTAGTCGAGAGCTTTGATGGTGGCCACATGGACCCACTGGTCGGTGTCCTTCTTCTGGGCCTCAATGACATATCCAGTGATCAAGCTGCCACCGTCATGCAGGGGCTTGATCCATGCTAGACTGGCACTGTCAGCAGTTACATCTGTGACGTACAAGTTCTCTGGTGCAGAGGGGGCTTGAGAAACCCTGATTGGCTCAGCGGTTTCTGCAGGCTGACCCACACCCAGGTCATTCTCAGCAGATATACGGAAGTAGTAGTAAGCTCCCTCCTCCAGGGCTGTAAATTTGAAGGAACACTTCTGCCATGTGGTGCTAAGCACTGTGTATGCCTTCTTGGTGGCTTCTCTCTTTTCAATAATATAGTTATGAATCTTAGAGCCACCATCAATAATGGGAATTTCCCACTGGAGATGGATGCTGTTTTTAGTGATCTCTCTCTCTTTGAGGTTGACTGGTGGTCCTGGTGTGTCGAGAACTTTCACATTAACAAAGCCTGTCTTTTTTCCAGCAACATTCTCCAGACATAGGTGGTACTTTCCAGCATCATATCTGGTACAGTCAGGAATAACCAGTAGGGTGTAGGACTCTGTGGTGTCAATGTGTGCACGTGTTTTCAGGTTGGTGTCATCTTTGCTCCAAGTTACTTCAGGAACGGGACGGCCCCTGATGGGAACAAACAGACGGATGGAAGCACGACACCTGACCACTAGGGTTCTCCTGAGATCAGCATCCAGCTCAAAGTCTGGCAGTGACTCCTGGTCCACAAGTTCGGTCACTTTCTCAACCTCTGCAGGCTCGCCAACTCCCTCAGAGTTAACAGCACTGACTCTAAAGTGGTATTTACCACCTTTTTGAAGTTTACCAATAACAGTTTCAGTAGCTTTCAATGGGAACTGTGTCTCTGTCTCCCAATCATCTAGGCCCTCCTTTTTGTACTCAACGATGTATCCATCTACTTCCAGACCACCATCGTAGTGGGGTCGGCCCCAGGCAAAGGTAACTGTCGTTTTTGTGGTGTCCGTAATTCTGGGACTGGATGGTGGGCCAGGTGGATCTAATAAACAAACAAACAAACAAAAAACAAGAGCATAGAAAAGTCATTAAGGGCTTTATTTACACGTGTAAATTTCTCTTTTAAAAAAAAATAGAATTCATATTCAAGCACAAAGTCCAGTTTTACTTACAAACGATGTCCTTGGTCGTCACAGGGCACGATGGCTCACTTGGCTCCCCAAATCCAGCCTTGTTCTCAGCAGTGACTCTGAACTCATATTCTACTCCCTCGCTCAGGCCTTGCACCTTAAAGCGCAGGTCAGGGACCGTCCGCTTACAGGCTCTCACCCATCTCATTCCTCTCCTCTCTTTCCTCTCCACACAATATCCTCTGATCTCACTTCCACCATCCTGTGCTGGTCTCTTCCATGAAATGGTGACAGCAGTCCGAGTCACGTTGTCAATCTCTGGTATTGAGGGTGGACCTGGTGGGCCTGGGCAGGGACAAAATACAAGGATATGTTGTTCAGTTGAACGATAAATTAATAAAGTATTTTCTTCAGGCTGTGGTTATATGCTAATTAGCAATTTTACTTACATTTGTATTTATTTTAAGATAGTATACACACTGTTATTATATATAAGCCATAAATACTTACGGAAACTGTCAACCATTTTGACTGGACCAGAGTGGCTCGAGTCTCCAGTGCCATACTGGTTTATAGCAGACACTCTGAAGATGTACTCATTGCCCTTAATAAGTTTGTGGGCCACACATCTGCAGTCCATGACATTTTCAGCAAGCTTGGTCCACTGCAGGCGGCTGGTCTCTCTCTTCTCCACAATGTAGGACTTGATAGAGCAGCCTCCATCCTCCTCTGGAGGCAGCCAGGTCAGAGTGCACTTCTCAGCTGAAATGTTACTGGCTTCGATGAGGCCTGGAGGTCCAGGCACATCCAGGACCTTCACCTTTACATGCTCCTCCTTAATGCCGAAGGGGTTGCTGGCGGTGATGGTGTATTCTCCTGTGTTCTTCCGGCTTGCGTACTTAATGGATAGAATAGAGGAAGTGGGAGTGCTGGCAATGGTGACGATGTCAGAGGTCTTGAACTCACGGCCTCCCTTGGACCAGACAGAAGTGGGTGGAGGTTTGCCGACAATACTGGAGGCTGAGATCACAATGGTATCTCCAGCTCTGACTGATACTCCATCCTTCATGTCAGGGTCAATAGTAATTGTTGGTGGCTCTGCATAGAAAACGTAAGAAAATTGCATTTAAATTGTCAACAGACACAAGTGTTAACTGCCAGAATACAGTTTTCAGCTTACCATACTCATCCTTGCAGGTCAGAAGATCAGTAGACTCTGAAGGAACACTGATTGCACCAGCACCGTTCCTGGCCCTGACCCTGAATTGATACTGAGATCCCTCAGACAGGTCGCTGACGGTGAAGGCACAGCCCTGGATGTTGACATGATTGGCCTTCGCCCAGGCTTTGCCCCCAGATTCCAGCTTCTCCACCATGTAGCCAGTCAGCTTGTAGCCACCGTCATACTTGGGAGCAGTCCAGATCAAAGTGACCGTGGTCCTGGTGACGTTAATCACTTCAGGCTTGCCAGGAGGATCTAACAGAACATGAAGTCAATAAGTTTAAAGTATACAAAACTAGACACGCCTATAAAAATAGTATTTACATTTTGCCTTTCGAGTATTTATTGTTAAAAAACAGGAAAAAGAGTAAACTCACCGATAGGATCCAGAGCGACCACAGCCTCAGTGGCCCTGCTGGCCTTTCCCAAGCCAGCCATGTTCATTGCCATCACTCTGAACTCGTACTCTAGCCCCTCTATCAGCCCAGTGACTCTGCACTCCTTCACTCTGAGAGGAGTCTTTGTGGCCCGTTTCCACATCAGACTGTTCCTGTCCTTAAACTCCACATGATATCCTACAGAGAACACACAATTTTGTTAGCCATGATGATTGCTGTTTGTCATTATTAAACTACAAAATGATATCCATCAGTCTTTTACCTGTGATTGGGGAACCACCGGTGTCCTTGGGATCAGCCCATGTCAAGATGGCTGACTCATGGCGAATGCTCATGATTTCTGGGGGAGCAGGTGCATCGGGCACATCTAGAAGAGCAAGGTGGGGTGGGGGGGAAGGGATGGGAAAAAACGATAAAAAATAATGGTTGATGACACTTCAGTTGGTCTCAACATTGTTTCTTGTTTCTAGATCAGACATGTGATTGCGTCTTGACATGATGCAACATTTATTTAATTATTATTAGTAAAGAGTGAGATACTCACCGAATGGATGCTGTGCAATTACTGGGTCCGACCTCAGATACTGTCCAACCCCATACTTGTTCTCAGCGGAAACTCTAAAGAAGTACTCTACTCCATCATGGAGCCTGATCACCCTCATGGTGGTCTTCTGGAGGGCTGAAGCCACGGTGGCCCACTTATTGTCTGTCGTCCTTCTCTTCTCCACAATGTAGTTAGATACTTCTGCACCGCCATCATCTGTGGGTGGTGCCCACTCCAGAGTGATACCATCAGCAGTGATCTCGTCAAACTTAATTGGTCCGCTGCAAATGCCAGGCTTGCCGACTACCTTCAGCTGGAACTTGCAATCCTTGGAGCCAGCATTGTTCCTGACATTGATGGTGTAGGTATCAGCATCTCCTCTGTGGCAGTCTCTGATCAGCAGAGTGGTGATGCCCTGAGATGCCTCCACGCACATCCGGCCAGTGTCTCCGAGTCCTGTATCACCCTTCTTCCAGGTGGCAGTGGGGTAGGGCACTCCTGTTATAGGGATGTTAATGCGCGTGGTGCTGCCCTCCTTAACCACACAGCAGCCGTCGAGGAGACTGCTCAGGTTGCATTCAGGTAGGACTAAAATCCACAGAAATATGATTTTCAGAATATAGTTGATATCACTTTATGTTTTAGCAAAAACACAGACTGTAGCTAACAATATGTGGCATGATAGCTTCTCAGGGGGATTTCTTACCAAACTGGTCCTTGGCAACAACGGTGAGTTCGGTGGGTGGTCCCTCCCCAGACTCATTGAGTGCTTTGACTCTAAACAAGTACTCCTTTCCCGTGGTCAGCTCGCTTATAGTGTGTGAGCTGCTCTTGCCCTTCATGATCTCGTTCCACTTCTCCTCACCTTCGCTCTGTTCTACAATGTAAGCGGTGATGTAGCTTCCACCATCGCTGAGAGGTTTCTTCCAGCCCAAGGTGATCGAGTCCTTGGTGGTCTTCTGAGCTGTGAGGTCTGTCACCGGACCAGGTTGTTCTGAAGAGGAAGGAGAGCTGGGTTAAGATGGAACATGGGGGTTGTGACAATAATAAAATGTGTTGATGAAGATGAAGTTGGACAGTGAAAGTAACTACGTTCTTGTTTATTTGTATCTAGAACACCTGTTTTTGCTCTACTGTAGTTTACAGCAATCTACTGCACCGTGTCAAGATATATATTCAATAAATGTATGACTTGTAGCCACCTGAAGCTCGCACGCTGCCAGCGGTCTCACAGCCCTCTCCAATGCCATATGAGTTTTCTGCCAGCACTCTGAAGCAGTAGGCCTGTCCGCCCTCCAGATTTGGGATTCTGAATGAGATCTTGTGACACTCTGCGTTCACACAGGTCCAGGCCTTCCTCTCTGCCAGACGCTTCTCTACAATGTAACTCTTCACCGGGCTTCCGCCATCAATCATTGGGACCTCCCAGGTGATAAAGGCATGGTTTCTGGAGGTCTCCTTCACGATCAGGTTCACAGGTGGTCCGGGAGAGTCTGTGGAGCAGGAGGAACATGTTTCGACAAATATAACAAATTTTTCAGCAACAGTACTCAAAGTACTTTACATTATTAAAGCGACTTTAGCTGCAATGAATGATATTAAAGCAATTAAACTTGATAAAAGTGTTAAAAGGATTTGTTTTCTTTCCACCTGAAACAAAACAGACCATGGTCACTGGAACTCCTTGTCACTTTCCTGGTTACGTTTCTTGTGTTGCATATTCTTACCCCGGACTTTGACCACGATGGTGTAGCTCTTGGAGCCGCTGCTGTTCTCCAGTGTCAGGACATATTTGCCGGCATCGTATCTGTTAACGTCCTCGATCATCAGGAAGGTGTCCCACTCTGATGTCTTGATCAACAGGCCCTGCCTGTCCTTCAGGTTGGCATCAACTTTAGTCCATGTCACCTTAGGAGCAGGACGACCTCTGAGTGGGACGTATAGCCTCATGGTGACACCAGCTCGAAGAACCAACACCTTTCTCAGATCAGCATCCAGCTCAGCTTCAGGAGCAACTAGAGAAAGCAGCAAATAACTTATTAAATTTATTGTAACTGATACACCATGTGTTTGTTCAGGCAAGGGAACTGTTTTTATTTATAATTTGTATTTATCAAGTGAAAATCTGAGTTGATAACATGGCGGCATTGGCTTGTATTTGGCTTGCTAGCTTGTGTGCTCAAGCGTTACAAGTTAGACAAATTAGCTAAATGTTGTTTTCTGAATAAACACAATTTTTTACTGATGATGGGGGAGCTAAATGACATGTAATGTAATGATTGTGAGGAGTAGGTTTTCCTTTTTTGGGGGAGTGGAGAGGGATGTGTTAGGTATCCATGTTAGCTTTGTGACCAGCATATGAATCTCAAAATAAAGTGGTATAATAAACAGTTGATGAACGTACTGAGGATGTCCTTGGGCGTGTGGTTCTCAGGGACCTCGCTGGGCTCACTGTAGCCGATCTTGTTGACAGCGGTAACTCTGAACTGGTACTCTGTGGTGTCCATCAGGCCTGTCACCACGAATTTAGTGGCCTGGAGCTTTTTCGGGACATTGCACTTTGTCCAGTCCTCAGCCTCTGTTCGCTTGCACTCCACCAGATAGCCAATGATCTCACAGCCACCATCGTATGCGGGTTTGGTCCAGCTGAGGCTGATAGAGCTCTTGGTGGAGTCGACCACCTTGGGGAAGGCAGGTGGACCGGGAGGATCTGTAAAATTATAATCCCGTCAAGAATTTATAGAAATATAATTGCATACATAATTTCATAATTTAAAAACAGTTATCTGTTTAATCACTCTAAAATGTTTCATAAGGCCGATACTCACAGACAGGATCGACAGCCAATGCAGCATTGGAGGCATCACTGGGTTTTCCCAGACCGGCCTTGTTGATGGCGATGACTCTGAACTCGTACTCTGAGCCTTCTGTCAGCTGAGCAGCCTTGATGGTCCTGTCGATGACGGGCCGGCGGTTGACCTTAGCCCACGTCAGTTCTGTAGCCTCACGCTTCTCCATCATGTAGCCCAGAATGGGAGCCTTGCCGTCGTTAGCTGGAGCCTTCCAGCTGACTGTCATTGAGTTTTTGGTAATGTTAGTGATGACTGGTGGCTCGCAGGGACCAGGGACATCTGAAAGAAAAATTCCCATTAGTGCTTGACTTCAGAATATTTTCCAATGTGTTTGTCATCATTCCAGTAAATGTTTTCTTTTAGTCCATATCGGTGCAAATTATACGAAGTGCAGCACAAAAGGCTTCAGCTTTAATGGTGTGAACATACCGTATGGATTCTTGACCATGACACCGTCAGTCATGATGGGGTCTCCCACACCGTACTGGTTCTCAGCACTGACTCTGAACTGGTACTCATGCCCTTCGATCAGTCTCTCTACTGAGCAGTCAGTGATGTGTCCGTGGATATTGGAGGTGACCTGTGCCCAATTGGCCCTGCTGGTCTCACGTTTCTCAATGATGTAGTTAGTGATTTCAGATCCACCATCTGCAACTGGGGGCTCCCAACGAATCTTAACACGGTCAGCAAACACTTTGGTAGCTTTCACAGAAGCTGGAGGGCCTGGTTTGTCTGCAGGGGAAACAGGGTCAGGTAAACCTCTCAGCTAAGCTTGTTTAGAAAAGTCTATAAAGAAGTGATATTAAAAAAAACTTACCAAGCACCTTGACCTTTACGATGGCATACTTGGAGCCGTTGATGTTCTGTGCGGTGATAGTGTAGTCTCCAGACTCCTTCCTGGTCACAGCGTAGAGCTCCAGCAGGTGAACGTGTTTCTTGTTGGTCATCTTCATTCCCTCAGTGAGGACCAGTGGAAGTCCATTTCTCTTCCAGCTCACCTTGGGCAGCGGTTTGCCGAATACCTCAGCATCCAGGGAGACGTTCTCTCCGGCTTTCACCACAATCAAGTTCTTCATGTTGACACCCAGTTCCACACGAGGAGCAACTGCCCAGGAGGAGAAGAAAAAATGATGATCAATACTTGTCAATAATCAGATTTGCCAGCCATAGTTGTCCTTGTGCTGTGTGGAGTTGTACCGTTCTCTGCAATGACTGGGATGGGGTCAGACAGCTCCGATGGCAGGCTGATGTTGATGGCCGTCTTGGCAATGACTCTAAACTGGTATTGTTGACCCTCCTCCAGGCCGGTCACCACGTAGTTCTCCGTCTGGATGTTGATGCAGTTTGCGTTGCAGCGAATCCACTTCTCCTCTGGAAGTTTTGTGTATTCCATGTAGTAGCCAATCAGCTTGCTGCCGCCGTCATGCCTGGGTCGGGTCCAAACCAATGACACACAGCTCTTGGTCACATCCATGGCCTCAGGTTTACCTGGTGGGTCTAGTTTGAAGAAACAAAGGTTTGTAGAATCAGTTATTCTGTCTGATATTGAGTGTAGCAACATGGCTTCAAGTGGACCATTCAAATAAAAAGTCTGTACTTAATTCAAGTTTTTAGGATTGTAACTTCGGAATCTTATTTTACCCAGACAGTCATTAGTTTTTTTCCCATAATGATCCCTAAGAGTTGGAACTGTAAAGTTCCTTTGTTTTTATCTGAGCATTCTTTCATTAAACAAATGACAAGTATATGATGTTGTCATCGGAAGGAAGTCCCGTACCAACTGCACTCCTGGTGGTGATGAAGTCTGTCTGTTTGCAAGGTTTGCCCTGTGCAGCCAGGTTAAGCGCTGACACCCTGAACGTGTATTCCAGTCCCTCGATCAGGTTGGTGCAGGTGTACTGGGTGGCTTTGACCACAGATTCGTTGGCCTTCGCCCACAGAAGGCTGTTCCTCTCCTTCTTTTCAATGCAGTATCCGGTGATCGGGCTGCCGCCATCACTGCTGGGAGGCTCCCAGGACAGGATGACAGATTCCTTGTAGACCTTGTTGACCTGCAGGTTTTTGGGCTCACTTGGAGGATCTATAAAGGAAAACCACTGTTTAGTATGATCTCTGTAAAACTGTTTATCAGTGATGGAGCCACTAAAGCTAAATTTAGACTCACCAAATGGATGTCTGGCGATCATCTTCTCAGAATAAATGGGTTCGGAGATGCCGAACCTGTTCTCAGCACGGACTCGGAAGCCGTACTCTTTGCCAGTTGTCAGTTTTGGTATTCTGAAGCTGGTTTTAGTGCAGGATGTGGACACAGGGATCCAGTCACCCTCGCTGACGTCACACTTCTCTACAATATAGTTGGTGATGTTGCTGCCGCCGTCCTCTTGTGGCGAATTCCACAGCAGTGTGCAGGAGTCAATGTCCTTTTCGGTAATCTCCAGAGGAGCTTCAGGAGGTCCGGGAATGTCTGCAGACACAAACATGATGAGTCATTAATGATGACAACAATAGAAGAAGACATGTAATCCATATACTATTCTTTATTCACAAGTATGATCCGTATCTTTTAAGTTTCAAACTAAAGTGCCTGTATTTCAAACTGACCCATAACGATGACTTTGAGGATGTGGTTGATCCTGGCGGTGCTGTTCTCAACTGACAGGCTGTAGTAGCCGCTGTCGTTTCTTTTAACGTTTTTGATGATAAGCGTGCAGGTTGTCGGCGTCTTTACAATCGACAGTCGTTCAGAGGTCAGCACAGCCTCATTGCCCTGCTTCCACTTGCAGACGGGAGCAGGTTTACCTGCCACAATAGCCTCAATCACCATCTTGGATCCAGCTCTGACGGTCACAGTATCGGGCAAGATTACCTTAGGAGCCACTGGAGGAAGGAGAACAGTAAACATATTAAGGATAATGAGATGATTTGGTCTCATTCATTTATATTTCTGTGATTATAAGAGTCTAGGTCTGTCGACTCACTGAGCTGCTCCTTGATCTCAAACATTCCCTCTGCCTCTCTTGCCAGACTGACTCCCACTGAGTTCCTGGCTGCCACTCTGAACTTGTACTTCTTTCCTTCTTTGAGACCAACCACCACAATGGTCAGGTCTTTGACCACAGAATAAGGTGTCCACTTGTCTTCTGGTGCGCCGTCTTCTTGGTAGTCCACCACATAACCGTTTAACTTGGCTCCACCATCTCTGAGTGGCTTCAGCCAACCAAGTGTGGCACTGTTCTTAGTGATATCCAACACGTCCATCTTCTTCGGAGGGTCAGGTTCACCTGGATGCAACACAGCAGATGTTAAGAAGAAAAGACAAAAGAAAAGCTAAAGAGGAAAAGGAACAAATGTCTGTGGTGATACTCACTGATGGGATCGACTGCCAGGTAGGACTTGGGTGAGTCCTGAGGAGCACCAATGCCATACTTGTTGCAGGCTGTGACTCTGAAGTAGTACTCGACTCCAGGTGTCATGTTGGTCACCTTGAAGCTCGTCTTCTTAAGGACCTCCGTGCACTTGGTCCATGTCTTCCTGTCCACCTCTCGTTTCTCCACAATGTAGTTGATAATGGTACTGCCACCGTCATTGTCTGGTGGCAACCAGGACAGTTGAGCTGATGTCTTGGTGATGTCAGTTGCCTCGAGGCCGCCAACGGGACCAGGGGTGTCTGCACAGGAAACATTTCAGAGTAACTTTGAATGTATATGAAATGTTCAGTGTATTTTTTTATTTGGTTAAAATTAATCATAATTTTCAGTTTTCTTACCAAGCACTTTGACACGGACAAAGACAGCTTTCTCTCCCGATGAGTTGGACAGAGTCAGTGAATATCTCCCAGAATCCTCTCTGGTGCTTTCAGGAATTACCAGGAAGGACATTGTGTCCACCTGGTCCACGTGGCCTCGGCGGATCACATTGTCCACACCAACACGCTTCCAGGTAACCTTGGGGGCAGGTCGTCCTCTGATTACAGCAAACAGCCTGATTGGACAACCAGCTCTGACACTCAGACCCTTTCTCAGACTGGCATCCAGCTCGATCTCTGGAGCCTCTGTGGCCATGAAAAGAGTTCATATCAAAATCATTAACTTCAACTTCCAAAGGGAAAATTAGTTTTACAGCCAGACAAAAAAACTAAAACTCACATGAAACACAAGCATAAAACCGAGAGCTTGTAAAACCATCAATAAAACCAAAGATAAGACGTCAGGAGTGAACAGGAAATGTCTAATCAATTAATTCATCAAAGTATTATTAACATTAACTATGTTGTAAAGTTTGCTGTAGTAACCATGTTTCCCCTCAGATGCAAGTCGGTTTGCGATAAAAACATCTGCCAAAGGAAATATAATATGAGAGTTCATTCATACCCAGGACCTCCTTGGGGAAGACGGCCTCTTTCAGGTAGACGTGGCGTCCCCAGCCCACCTGGTTTTTGGCCGACACCTTGAACTCATACTCTTGCTTTTCATCCAGCTGACCAATGGTGAACTCTGTGAGAACCAATGGGCCATTGGTGTCAATTTTCGACCAGCCCTCTGTGGGCTTTTCAGGGTCTGCCTCGCTCTTCAGCCTCAAGTCCAAACTGTAGCCAATTATCGGGGCACCACCATCGTACACAGGTTTGGACCAGGACAGTGAGATAGAGGTCTTAGTGCTGTCAGCCACCTTCAGCCCTGCAGGGGGGCCAGGGGGCTCTGCAGAGATAGAGGAAAAGAGGGTCAATAAATTAGATAAAGCATAAGATGACAGGAGAAATATGAAGTTTAATGAAAGCGTCATGTAAATCACGTGTTCTGGCCTGAGTACAATTCTGAAGACATCTTTTAAAGGGGAAAACTGAGTTGGAACAGTTACTGTAAACTCACCGATGGGATCTTTGGCTGCGACTGGTCTGCAAGGTTTGCTAGGCTCGCCAAGACCAACCTCATTCTCAGCCTTCACCCTGAACTGGTACTCGTGGTTGAGAATCAGGTTGGAGACTTTCATGCGCCTCTCGGAGATGGGGCTTTTGGTGCACGGCACCCAGCGGACCGCCCTCTTCTCTTTCCTCTCCAGGATGTAACCAGTGATTGACTTTCCTCCGTCGTTCTCAGGAGGAGCCCACACCACTGTCATCTCCTCTTTACTCACCTGCATTACAGAAATGTAGGCAGTTCGATAAACCTATTTTTATATCTAGGTCATCCATGGATGGAAAAATTACTCTGACTTACCTTGGTGACCTCTGGGGCCTCAGGGGGCCCAGGTTTGTTGAACTGAGTCTTGACAGTGACAGGCTTGCTCTCCATGGCGGGGCCTGCTCCCATCTTGTTCTCAGCCCTCACTCTGAAGATGTACTCGTTGCCCTCCACGAGACGAGTGACGTTGCAGTACGGTGTGACCACAGAGGATGAGTAGGTTGACCAGACCATCCTCCTGGTCTCACATTTCTCCAAGATGTAGCTGTCCACCTCACAACCTCCATCATCTTCTGGAGCATCCCAAACCACTCTGCACTTGTCGGCGCTGAGGCCTGTAACCCTCAGGTTCCTTACAGCTCCGGGGACATCCAGGACATTAACGTTGGCGTATGCTGTGAAGGTGCCAGCCGAGTTAGTGGCAGTGATGATGTATTTTCCGGTATCAGTGCGTCTGGACTTGGTCAGGAGGAATTTGGAGTAGTCGGACCCAGTGTCATAGCTGATTCTCGGGTTGTCTCCAACAGCCTTGTCTTTGGTCCATTTGACTTCAGGCTGGGGTTTTCCTCTCAGGCCGGCCTCCATCCTGACCGACTCTCCAACCATCACTGTCAGAGCTCCAGCCAGCTTCAGGTCAATGACAGGCTTCTGGATCTCCTCCCTAACCACTATATCAGCAAGACTCACCCAGGTACTTTCACCTCCCTCATTAACAGTCTGCACCCTGGATAAGAAAATAAAATATTTACTTATTTTAAGGACACTTACATTAGACAGGTAAATATTCCAGGAGGCACCATGCAAAACAAACAGTAAACGCAGCAACATACCTGAAGGTGTACGTCTGATTCTCAAGACACTTGTCAGCCAGGAAGAAGGTGTCGGTGAGAGGGCCAGTGTTGAGTTTCGCCCACTCCGCAGCATCTTTGACTTTGCACTCAAGGTTGTAGGAGAGGTTGGGGCTTCCACCATCATAGTCTGGCTTCCTCCATCTCAGATAGACATAGTTCTTACCAATGTCACTGGCTCTGAACTTCTCAGGCTCACCAGGCTTTTCAATGGGGTCAATGGCCATCAGAGGGGTCTTTGTCTCAACAGTTGGTCCAGGTCCTACCTTGTTCTCTGCACAGACACGGAACAGGTACTCATGGCCCTCCATCAGTTTGGCCTTGATCTTGCGATTTGTGCAGTTGGAGGAGATCATAGACCACATGCACATGCTAGGCTCACGGCACTCCACAATGTAGTTTGTGATCTCAGATCCACCGTTGTCTTTAGGGGCCTCCCAGTTGATCATGCATGAATCCTTGGTTGAATAGGTAATGTGCAGACTCTGGCAGTGGCTGGGTCTGTCTAGCACATTTACTGTGATTGTGCAGGAGGCTTCTCCGCCTACATTTGAAGCCTTAAGGACGTATTGGCCATGGTCAGCTCTTGTGGCCTCCTTCATCTTCAAGTGGACCAAGGGGAAGTTCTGAGTGATGGTGACGCGTTTGTTGTTCTCCAAAACTGTCTCCTCCTTTGACCAAATGACCTCAGGGTCAGGACGGGCCTTAATGTAGCCAATAATGTTGATATTGTGTCCGGCACGCACAGTGATACGCTCTCTGCAGGAGGCCTCCATCTCTATCTCTGGAGGGATGAGGATATCCTGTGTAGTGATGGACTCTGGTACTTCTTTGGGTTCTCCATCTCCGATCATGTTTGAGGCACAAACTTTGAATCTGTAGGTCACGCCCTCTTCCAGTCCCTCCACCCTATAGGCACACTGCTTGACGAAATCTTCCAGGTTCACTTTTTTCCATTCATCAGTATCTGCTTTCTTTATTTCCACATTGTAGCCCAGGATGGGGCTGCCGCCGTCTTTATTGGGTTTGGTCCAGACCAGGTCTGCAGTGGTCTTGCTGTAATCTTTAACTCTGGGGTTCACAGGTGGACTTGGGACAGTGATAGGCCTGCAGGGCTTGCAGGGGTCAGAGATGGGGGAGGGTCCACTGTAGCCAGCGATATTCTCAGCAAATACTCTGAACTCATACTCATTGCCCTCAAACAGACCCAGGACTCTGTACCTCAGGTCCTTGCAAGGGGTCTTATTGACACGGATCCATTTTCCTCCCATGTGTCTTCGCTCAATGATGTAGCCATTGATCTGGCTGCCTCCATCAGACAGGGGCATGGTCCAGCCGACTGTGACAGCGTCTTCTGAAATATCAGAGGTCTGTGGCTTACCAGGCTGACTAGGTGGCATGAAGGAGTGCTCAGCAACAGTGGGCTTGGTCTCCAGAGGAGCACCAATACCCATCTTGTTCTCAGCACGAATGCGAACTACATATTCCACTCCCTTCTGCAGGCGGGTGATCCTGAGCTGGGTAGCAAGGCTGCCTGAGATTACACCTCCCCAGGTCTCCTTGCTGGACTCCCTCTTCTCCACAATGTAGTTGGTGACAGGGCTGCCACCATCATCCTTGGGAGGACGCCATTCAATCATCATTGAGTCAGGAGCAACTTCCAGGATGTTGGCAGGTCCGATGGGAGCAGCTGGAACATCCAGGACACTGACGTTCAAGCCCACTGTCTTGCTTCCAGCTGGGTTGGACACAGTGAGCAAGTAGGTGCCACTGTGGTTCCTTGTGCACTCATTGATGCTGAGCACAGTGGAGAAGTTGTCAGTGTCAATCTTGATGTTGCCCTGGCTGGTGATCTCCTCTCCATCGATGGACCACTTGGCAGTAGGAACAGGGATTCCTCTCATGATAGCTGGCAGCCTGATGGTGGTGCCGGCCTTCACAACGATGCCTTCAATCAGCTTAACGTCCACCTCAACGATTGGAGCCACTGTGGACATGCAAACAGAGCAGGTCATGCTTTGTGAATAATCATGTGGATTGGCCTAACCCGAACCGAAATCTACCAATTTAAATGCTTACATCTAATTTCACCTGAGAACAACTCTTAACGTATAAAATACATTCATTTAACAAAATGGAATTTAGACTGTTGGGATTTCATCTTGTATCTCACCCAGTTTCTCCTGGCAGAGAATGGGCACGGTGGTGTCGGGTCTGCTCAGGCCAATGGCATTCTCTGTCCTCACTCTGAAGCGGTAGGTCTTTCCTTCCTCCAGGCCAGTGACATGAGTCTCTGGGATGCTGACCATCTTCCACTCATCCCATTCCCTCTCTCCCTCCTCCTGATACTCCACAAGGAAGCCTGTTATCTCACTTCCTCCATTGCGGTCAGGCCAGTTCCAGACCAACCACACCTCGGTCTTATCCACGTCGACATGGTGCAGATCTTTAGGAGGACCAGGGGGGACTGAAACAGATATTTAGATCGGTACTGGTGAGTTCATCCCAACATAGACTCAACCATTTATGGTTCCAAAGAAAATAATCCTTCTCTGTTTGTTTTTACAAATTAAATTTCAAGACATTTATCATCTGTGTAATAACCTTTAATTTTCTTTGATACATTTAGTTTTTTTGTGGTAAACCTGTACAGACTAATAATCATTAATCGGTTGATTAAGCATGCTGTTACTCACAGAGTGGGTTCATTGCCTTGATGGCCTTGGGCGTCTCAACGTATTCGCTGCGGCCGTACTGGTTCTCAGCAGCGACTCTGAACACGTAGGCTGTTCCCTCCATCAGGTGCTTCAGCGTCATGCTGCGTTTCTTGGATGTAGAGCAGACGGGGACCCACTGAGTGGATGTTGTGTCTTTCTTCTCCACCACAAAGTTTGTAATGCGAACACCGCCGTTGTCTTCTGGGTCCTTCCAGGAAAGGTAGGCGGAGTCACTTCTGACATCCGATGCCCTGAGGTGCTGGATGGGTCCAGGTTTGTCTGAAGAAAAATGAGGAATGTCACAGAGTTTGACTTTCATTTCTAAACGCTCATGTATTTAGATACATGATCAGTCTGTGGATTCTTACCCAGGACCAGCACAGTGCAGGTGACTGTCTTGGATCCGGCTGGGTTCTCAACATTCAGGGTGTAATCTCCACAGTCACCACGGTTACAGAACCTCATCTCCAGCTTAGTGCCTGCATGGCTAGTTTCAATGTCCGCCCTGGTGGGAACCTCAGCCTCGTTCTTTTTCCAGGTGACCTTGGGGAAGGGGGCACCTTTGATGGCTGCCATCAGAGTGATGTGAGTGCCGCTCAGGGCCTTGATCTCTCGGGTCATTGCGGCATCCAGAATCAGCTCTGGAGGCTCTGAGGTGGTGACAGAGGTGAAGAGAAAGGACATGAACAAGATAAAAAAGACCAATCAGAGAGAATGACAGGTCATTCATTCTGTAACGGGATATTAGATGGAGAAGGTGTTTCAGATGACACCGAAACAAAGACATACCAAGTCTGTCTTGCACTCTGATTGGCTCTTTCACATTAGCCGGGTCAGACTCTCCAGCAGCGTTGACGGCCATGACTCTGAAGCGGTACAGACCGCCATCATCCAGGTTGATCACCTTCAATTTGGTCTCCTGGCAGGAGTCTGGAGTCTGGTTCACCTGGAGACAACAGAGGGAAAATGTTCAGGGATTTTCGGAGTGCAAAGGTCAGAGGTTAAAGTTCATGGTTAATAAATGAACTGCCTGACCTTTTGCCACTCCTCCTCTCCAGCCTTCATGAACTCCACCAGGTAGCCAAATATCTTTCCTCTTCCTGTGTCAGTGGGTGGGTCCCAGGTCAGAGTCGCAGACTCCTTTGTGAAGTCGATGGCCTGGAGGTTCACTGGTGGACCAGGTTTCACTGCGGCACAGGACAATAACAAAGTCTTGTAGTTCGGTTCTATATGTCGTCAATATTTACAATAAAACGAAGCAATGGTGAACTCACCTATTGGATCCTTGGCAAAGACGGGTTTGGATGGTGGACTTGGGTCGCCGGCTCCCACCTCGTTCTCAGCACTGACTCGAAACTCATACTCACAACCTTGTAGCAGCTCTGTTATCCAGTACTCCACCTTGGGATGGATTTTGTCCGTGTTGCATCGCACCCACCTGGAAGCAGAAATACGACATTTATCAGCCACAGATAAATGAGTTTATATTTAATTGACTTTCGACCAAAAGGAAATAGTACATGGAGTCATCAAGTAAAACTCATCTATAACTTTCTTTAAAAATGTTGTGTTCCCAAGATACACATTTCAGTTTACATTTACTCTTTTTCGAATGAATTAATTAGTTGAAAATAAAGAAGAAGAATAATTCTGATGATCAGGTTTATATATTTACCTATTTATCTTATTTTTTTTTATATTTCGTATAAATAAATGTCAATGTAAATTGACTGAATATTTAGTGTTTTGGAAAAAACAAGAGTTTGAAGAAATAAATTCGGATTCTTTTTTATGTTTTTCCGGCTGAACAGTTAAAAAAGAAAATAATCACTAATTGAGCTTTAACCAATAGTCGGTGTGAAATGTGTGGTGTACCTGTTGGCCATGGTCTCCTTTCTCTCCACGATGTAGCTTGTGATGGGCTTTCCTCCGTCTGCTGGTGGTTCCCAGCTGATGAGGGCGGAGTCATGGTAGACCTCTTTCACTGTGGGCTGTTTAGGAGCGTCAGGCACCTCTGCGATGGAAATAAAAACAAACACAAAAGTGAGACGCAGCGCAACACTTCATCTTGATGACGTGTGATAGGTGGAGTCACTTACTGAACACGTCTCTGGCCTTGGTCTCTGCAGACAGGAGCGGCTCGCTGATGCCGTAGATGTTCTGAGCCATGATCCTGACGATGTAGTCACGACCCTCGATCAGCTTCGGTACCTGAGGAAACAAACAAATGTCAGCTCTGACGAGTTTCTGTCCAGTTTCCGGTTATGATAAAATGAATTCATTGATGAAACCTGAACAACTTCACATTTATAGATCAGGTTGTGGAGTCAGTTTATCTCTGAACATTTTGGCATCATGCGCTCACCTTGCAGGACGTCCTGGTGCAGGACGCGGCGACGGGCATCCACAGGTCTCTGTTGGTGTCTCTCTTCTCGATGATGTAGTTGGAGATGGCGCAGCCTCCGTCATCCAGAGGCGCGTTCCAGGAGATCACCATGTAGTTCCTGTAGACCTCGTTAAAGACCACAGGTCCCTGTGGAGGCTGAGGGCGATCTGAAGAAGCATTCATACAGGTGAGTCTCTAAAAGAGCTCTTTTTTATGTTTAACCTTAATACCGCTGCAGACTTGATAAGGACAATCCTCTTTCACTAACTCTCCTTCACCGGCACATGACTATAGAGACTCACCGACCACAGTGATGGTGCAGATTCCTTTGCGAGCTCCGGCAGCGTTCTCCACGCTGACGCAGTAGCAGCCGCTGTGCTCTCTCTTGGCTTTGCTGATGTTCAGGTTGAGATGGCGGGCGGTGCTGTGGAGGTTGATCGCCTCATCAGCCTTCAGCTCCTCGTCGTTCTTCTTCCAGCTGATGGTTGGGGCCGGTTTGCCGCTGTAGCGTCCGGACAGTGTGCAGCTGTCTCCAACCTTCACCATCGTCTTGTCTCTGAAGTCCAGGTCCAGAGTAGGAGGTTCTGAGGGAGTGAAGAGGGGCAGACAAGGGATCGTGTCAGCGTCTTCACAGTTTATATCTGTGACCCTGATGCTGGTCCATCATCAGTCTGCTGTCGTGTTGTGTCACTCACCGATCTCATCCTTGCACTGCACCGGTTTGGTGGCAAAGGACGGTTTCCCTTGTCCCACCTGGTTGATGGCAGAGACTCTGAACTCATGGCTCGATCCCTCCTTCAGCTCGGTTATTGTAAACTTCCTGTCCATCAGTTTATCTTTGGCACCTACGCGTGTAAAGTTGTCACGGCCGACCATGCGGGACTCAAGGACGTACTCGATCACCTCAGCGCCGCCATCGTACTTAGGCGGTCTCCAGGCTACAGAGATGGAGTCCTTGGTAACTGCAGTGACGAACAGGTCCTCTGGACGCTCAGGAACGGCTGCAGAGGACGAATGTGATAAAACATGTTAGACAACCTGTCAGCAGCAGTTTGTGCATTGTGTGTGTGTGTGTGTGTATGACATACAGATAGGGTCCTTGATGAGAACCATTTTGTCCGTCTCGATGAACGGTCCCATGCCAATGATATTCTCGGCTGCAATCCTGAAGAAGTAGCCTTTCCCATCAATGAGTCCCTGAACCACAGCGTTGTTCCTCGTCACCGTGTAGGACACCGAGGTCCAGCCCATGCGGTCCGACTCCCTCTTCTCGATGATGTAGTTGGTGATGGCCGATCCACCATTGTCTTCGGGGGAGCACCAGGTCAACTTACAGGAGTCGTTGGTCAGGTTCTCACCAGCGAAGGGCAGACCAACGGGTCCAGGGATGTCTGGTCCAGCAAGACGGAGACAGAAAGTAACATTTGTTAAGCGATAGAATTTCTTTTGATTCTTCAATTCTTTTGTCCTAAATATCAAACTAGAGGTTTTATTTTCTTGTCTTTTTTTGTTGACGTTTCCAGTTGATTGACATGAAAAGTAATTGGCACCTGCTTTGATCATTGTTCTTCGATTAATTAAGAAAATAATCAGATAAATTATTAGCTACAGTTTTAAATCCTACTTGTTCTGAAGGCATTAGTACGCTGACTCACCTAGGACTTCGACCACGACGGCCTTCTTCCTCTCTCCTCCCTCATTCTTGGCACACAGGGTGTAGATTCCCTGGTGCTGGCGTCTGCAGTTCTTGATGACCAGCGAGTTGGAGATGCCCGTTGTCTCCACCATGGCCTCTTTGGGCACCTCTGCGTCGTCTCGGCACCAGGTGATCTGAGGGGCGGGTTTACCAGACACGTAGGCGATGATGCGGATGGTGGCTCCAGCGTGGACCACGATCTTCTCCTTCACAGAGGCGTCCAGGTCCATCTCAGGAGGAACTGGACCAGAGAACAGACAGTTAGCACGTCAGAGACCCTTGATGCTCGACCGGTGCAGATTCGTGTATGGAGGATGAATCTCACTTGTTCTGTCTTTGGTTTCGATCAGCTCTGACACGAGTCCTGCATCTCCCACTCCGGCAGCGTTCACGGCTCGGACTCGGAAGCGGTACAGGCCGCCTTCCTTCAGGCCATCCACCACAAACTTGGTTCCTCTGATTTCTGTTTCCTTTGCCTGGAGACAGTTTGATCAGATATGAAACTTTGCTGGTAAACAAACTGAACCGCTTCACTACTTCATCAACTGCAGTTCAACTTAAATCAGCATATTTCTGAAATGAACGCTGATTTATATTTTAACTCTTGAGATACATCTTTTTTTATTCTATGTACATTTTCATTACAACAACACGTCCCTGACTTTATTTTTATTTGTTTTACCTTGGTCCAACTGTCCTCGGCCTCAGGCTCCCTCGCCTCCTCGGCCTCGCTCAGTAGCAGCAGCTTCCTCTGGGCTTTCTTCTCCTCCTCCTCCTTATTCACTTCCTTGAACTCTACGATGTACCCAGTGACCTTTGACCCTCCATCTACCACAGGAGCGATCCACTCCAGATCCACTGTGGACTTTGTCCAGTCGGTCACCTTCGGAGTCGGTGGTCCGGGAGGTTCTGAACAAACACAGATGCAGAAATCAGCGTCATCAGAGCAGATACTAAAATGTCTTCACTCTGATTGGATGGTCTTTAGCTGGAGAGAGGTGCTCTGCATTGTCAAAGTGTGTGATGATAAAATCATAAAAATCTGTATTGCTGTGACAGGTGAAAACATCTGTATCTTACTGATGGGGTCTCTGCAGAGGACAGGGTCGGAGGGAACACTGGGGAGACCGCAGCCAGCAGCGTTGGCGGCGATGACCCTGAACTGGTATAGGGCACCGTCGATCAAGCCAGTGACGTCCCAGCTGTTGCCCAGTGGCAGCGCTCGGATTGAGTCGCGGTTGACACGGGCCCAGCGCTTGGCGGTGGTCTCCTTCTTCTCTACGAAATAGCCAGTGATGGGGGAGCCGCCGTCATACTTTGGCTCGTCCCAGTTGACGGTCATCGACTCGAGACAGACCTCTGTCACTGTTGGTTTCTCACACTGACCCGGGACGGCTGCGGGGACGATTCATCAATAATCAAAACCTCACTCAGAATAAAAATTATAAATCTTCCAGCGTCTCCAAAACTTACTGAACAAGTTTCTGGCCTTCTCCGCCGGGCTGACCAGTGGAGGCCCAACTCCGAACTTGTTCTGGGCCATGACTCGGAACTCGTACTCATGGTTCTCCGTCAGACGGGTCACCACGTACACACACTCTTTGGGGTCGTTGGAAACGTGTACCCAGGACTTCCTGTTGTCCTCGCGCTTCTCGACAACGTAGTTGGTGATCTTGGATCCACCGTCGTCTGTGGGAGGGTTCCAGGCCAGACCGATCCTGTCTGCAAACACCTCGGTCAATGTGATGGGTGCGACGGGCTGGCCAGGAGGTCCTGTGGGGGGGCGGGATGTCAACATGTGAATATACTGAACTTTTTTTAAACTGTAACTTGGTGAATTCATGTTTTTACGTCATGTTGCTGAAAAATAAACATGTTGAATATGCAGATCACATGTTTCTCACCCAGCACCGAGAGCTTGATATCCTTGGTGACAGTGCCCAGGCTATTTTTGGCCGTCAGGCTGTAGAGGGCACTGTCGTGCCTGCTGGCCTGCTGGATCAGCAGCGTGCATTTGTCCTGCGTCACCAGTTTGCTGATGTGCTGGCCGTACTGGACGGCAGCCTTCTCTTCAGGTTTGGCAAGGCTGGCCATGTTCCAGGTGAGAGTGGGGAACGGACAGCCGCTCACCTTCGCCACCAAGCTGACATCACAGCCCTCCTCGCCCTCCATGGCCTCACGCAGCTCGATGGTGGGAGCACCTGCAGAAAAGGGCATGATTTACGAAAATGACCAGAGGTGGTGGTGTTGGAACCTGATTCAGGATTCCTGTCAGCAGTGATGTGATAATATGGAGGCTGAGGCCTGTGATTGGCTGAAATGCTGGACTCACATGTCTGATCCTTAATGAGCATGGGTCCGATGGTGGCCGAGGGTCGGCTGGGACCGGCAGCGTTCACAGCTTTCACCCTGAACTCATATTCTCCTCCCTGCAGAGACAGTGACATCATCACGTCTCAACATCTGGTTTTCACTGATGTTTCTCTCTTTAGTTACTATTAATTAAAACTCTTGTTTTTTAACTAGTTGAATGTATAGACATTTGATGTATTTTCGTGATTATTTTTAAGATTATATTTTCTTCCTTGTTTTACAGAGTGATGGAGTAGAGCAAACCTCCTTCAGGTCCTCCACCACGAAGCCCAGCTCCTCCACGTCTCTCTTGTTGCACTGTTTCCACGTCTCCTTCTCTTTGCCGCTGGTGTCCCAGCTCAGACGCTCAATGATGTAATGCTTCACCGGGGAGCCACCGTTGTTTTTCGGCGCCTCCCAGCTCAGAGTCACGGCCGTCTTTGTTACCAGGTTAACCTTCAGCTTGGTGGGGGGGGTCGGGGGGGTCTGAGGAAGAAGAGGAAGTTAGAAAAGTTACATTGAGGTTTTTTGCTATATGTGTGGTTACAATACGTGGGTGTGTTCTCACAGATGGGATCTCTAGCCCGAGCAGGTTCTGTGGTGACGGTGAACGGACCAAATCCGAGTCTATTCTCAGCTCGGATCCTGAACAGGTAGTCCTGACCCTCCAGCAGACCTGGCACCACGTACGCCTGACTGGCACAGGTTGCGTTTACCTAATAACAACAATCAACTCATCAGTTCATCATTCGACTGATAGTTCTGCTTCTTGTCAACAATTTGATTATTTATTTTGAACTTTTAAGAAAGAAATCTGTGGAAACTGTTGAGTGTTTGAAACATGTTAACTAAGGTAGCAGAGAGTGGAGTGGGCGCCGCAGCTTTCACCTTGGTCCAGGCCTTGTCAGTGAGGCTTTTCTTCTCAATGAAGTAGCTCTTAATTCTCTCTCCTCCGTCGTTATCAGGCAGTTTCCAGATCAGCCTCATGGTAGCTCGGGTTATGTCAGTAACTCTCAGGTCTTTTGGAGCTCCGGGGACGTCTGTGCGCAGGAGAGACACCAAGTTAAACGTCAAAGAACAACATCACATACTGAAACTGCTAATGAAACAGGATCAGAAAAACTCTGTCAGGTCTGAGGACGAACATCTGAACGTATCCCGTGATTCGAAAACGATAAAGAAAGTAAACAGACGTACCGAGGACATTGACTCTGACGTTCATGTGTTTCTGTCCGGACTTGTTCTTTGCAGTGATGGTGTAACGTCCGGAGTGGCTCCTCAGACTCACAGGGACCATCACGACAGACGTGGTGTCAGTGGACTCCACCTGAAAACAGAAGGACAATGAGACTGATTCTTTTCATCCGTCACTTTTACAATGACATTTTGCGGTGACGTGAGGAGCTGGAGTGGATTCCCGCTGTTTCGTCAAATGAAGTTTTCTCACCTCGGAGTCAACGGGCAATGTATGCACTTTGTTTTTCTTGTGCGACTTGGCTTTGCCATCGAAGTCCCAGGTGACCTTGGGAACTGGGCGGCCCTTAATGGTGGCGGGGATCTTGATAGGATCACCGGCACGGATGTAGAGCAGGTCGTCAACAAGCATGTCGATGAAGATGGACGGTCCGACTGAAACATGAGAGGTGACGTTGGTGAAGGACAGAGACAGACACACATGAAAACATCTGGACACTGATGAGAGTTATTTATTTTTTGCAGTGAGACTTTGAAGATGGACGTACGCTTGACATCCTCGATCAGAACCTCGCCGGTGCGGGGGCTGGGGTCGGACTCGCCGATGTCATTGACAGCGATGATCCGGAAGCGGTAGTGTTTCAGCTCGCGGAGGCTGGGCACTGTGTACTCAGTCGTGGGGTGAACGGTGTCAGGGTCGTTCACCGTCATCCACACGGCGGAACCTTCATTCTGGATCTGGATGATGTAACCTTTGATAGGACTTCCCCCGTCACTCTCTGGCGGTTTCCATGTCAGAGTGACGTTGTGCTTTGTCTTATCAGCCACCTCCGGAGCAGCGGGCATGCTGGGAGGAGCTTGAGAAGGAAGCAGCACAACCAATCATCAGAAACTGAAATCCATCATTTATCTGAGGATCAATCATTTGACACCTGCTGCTTATTAAAGAAGCCGACTGTCTTTTACTCACTGATGGGACTGACGGCGAAGGCAGAGTCAGACGGCCCACTGAACGGTCCAGCTCCAGCAGAGTTGAAGGCAGCAACTCGGAACTCGTACTCAGTTCCTTCAAACAGACGAGTTACCTAAAATACACAAAGAAGGAATGAATACCCACATTATCTTAAAGCTGGTGAAGAACAGAAAGTAGAACATCATACAAGGTGTGCGAGGAACCTTCCTGATGATCAGAGAAAAAGCATCTTAACGCTCTGTGGAAGATTATTAAAAGCCTGAAGTGGATCTGCCTTCAGGAGGGAGATAGAACACGTTAACTGTTCTTCCGATCTGTGGGTCTGTTTGGGTTTCACCTGAGGTTTTATCTCACAGTGTAGGAAGGAGGCAAATTTAATTTGAATACAGATCCTACATCTGCTAGTTGAAACAAATGTTTCCGCAGTGAAAGCTCACCTGGTACTCCCAGCCTTTGGTGCCCCTCTTGGTGACCGGCCCCTTGTTGACTTTGGCCCAGTAGCTGGTGCCTTTCTCTCTCTTCTCCAGCCAGTAGCCAATAATCATGGAGCCGCCATTGTCCCTCGGAGGCTCCCAGGTCAGGGTCATTGAGGTCTTTTCGTATTCCGTGATGGTCGGTTTCTCTGGAGGTCCAGGGAGGCCAAAGGGGTCTGTGATCTGGACCTGCTCTGTCGCACATGGGTCAGATTTACCATAGCGGTTCTCAGCTCGGACCCGGAACAAGTACGTCTTGTTGGTCTCAAGGTTCCACACCTGCAAGAAGAGGACGTTGTGTTAGAAATGTAGGAACGTTCCTCCTGTGTTGAAACTGACTTATACTCTTCATCTTATGTCAGCTCCTTTTAGGCATCAGAAAGCACCTCGTTCACTTCCACTGTTACGCAGCTGAACATGTCTATGAAGCTGAGGAATCCAAACCCCGTAGTTAAACTTCAGGAACGTCTCAAGAACATCAAGCTCTGGTTAAATGAAGTGTTTACTATTTTTTGTTTTGGATCTACGAGCCCGCACACTCCGCTCTGGATTGGCCAATTGGCTTGATCCTCCCTCACTGTGAGGGACAGCTGCCACTCAACATCTGTTTCCAGTCCTGGCTCCTAAACGCTGGACGAGCTTCCTCCAGACTAAAGACACATTAATTCAGACCACACCTCGGCTAAGAAGATGTCATCGAAAACTCTGTTTTTTTATATTAAAAATAAAAAGTGTAGTTGCACTTACATATATGACTTTGTAGTTTGGCTTAACCCTAACCCTAACCCTAACCCAATGTACTGACTTGATTTTCACTGTTGTGGGTTTGTTCCCTCATGGTTGAGTCACTGATTGTGATTCGCTTCGGATAAACTCAGCTAAATGAAATGAGTTGATCACTGAGCATCTCCATGTTTTCAGAGCACGTAATGAGACGTAAAGACGTCATAACGAGCTACAACATGAGGTAGAAGACAGAGTCCCCGACTTTCTGCTGCAGGTTCTAAATATGGTTTTATTTTAGAAGCATTTGAACAGGATCATGTAAACAACATCTGTTTCAGAGAGTGAGAGAAACATGAAAAGTTATTATTATTAAGATTTTGGGACATACCCCGTATTTCTTCTCAACGATGCAGTTGGTAACCTCCACCCACTCTGGCTCAGCTGGAGCTTCCTGTCCCTCTTCCAGCTCCGGCTCCTCCGTCATCACTTCTTTCTTTTCAACAATGTAGTTAGTCAGTTCGCTGCCGCCGTTGTCCAGAGGTGCGTCCCACCGGAGGCGGCAGGACTCCGCTTTGATGTTCGACACCGTCACGTTCCTGGGTGGGAGTGGTCGGTCTGAGGGGAGAACATGAGTTCATTGATTCTGAAACCACTTGTTACTCCTGCACATGAATGTATCTATAACAGGTTTCCACGCACCCAGCACACTAATGGAGGTGGTGTGTTTGGCTGAGCCCATGTTATTGGAGGCAGAGACAGTGTAGCTGCCGGCGTCCCTCCTGTTGACTGCTGGGATGGACAGCTTCGTCTTGGCGTTCATCCTGCCCGTCACCTCTGTTTCCATCAGCAGAGTCTCGGTCGGCGTCACGATGACCACGTCATCTTTGGACCACTCAATCTTAGGGATGGGGAGTCCGAGGATGTCGGCGGGCAGCTCAATGGCTTCGCCCTTTTTCACAGTAATGCAGTCCCCCTTGAAGTGCTTCAGCATGTGGACCTCAGGAGACACTGAGACGAGCAGGAAACAAAGCAAATAGAATCTTAGTTTCAGTTTACGTGCATTCTTTCACGGTCACTGTGACCTCTGACCACTGACATCTAACCAGTTCATTGTCTAAGTCAGGGGTTTTCATCCAGGGCCCCCTGGTGGTCCGCAATCAACCGTTTTTGTTGTTTTTTACACAGATTTTTCTAGATTCGTTTGAGGTTTTTAAATAAAACCAACATGGAAAAACAAATGTTAAAACTTCCTTCTATCCAACATTTGTAATGAATTTGAAGAACGTATTCATGAAATGTCGCGTACACAAGAATGTGACGGATGAACAACCGGAGAGCTCTGGCCACTGGGCGTCGCTGTCACAGAAAAACACTGTCCTAGTGGTTTGATCATTGAGTTCAACAGGACCCACCTTCATCGTCTTGGATGACCACGAGGAGCGGGATAGACGGCTCGCTTTCTCCGATTAGGTTAGCACACTTGATCCTGAACTCGTACATCCAGGCGTCTTCCAGCCCCTCCACAGTCATGGTCATGTTGGGGCAGATCTCTGTATTGCATGGTTCGTAGACCTGCTGGTCCTGCCTCTTCTTCTCTACGAAGTACCCGATAAGCGGGCTGCCCCCGTCATTACGCGGCGGCTTCCAGGAAAATGAAATGGAGTTCTTGGTGCGCTCAGTGTAATGGAACTTCTCGGGGTACGATGGTGGACCTGCGGCAACATGATTAGTTTACTACAAATCTACTTTTCAAGCCCACTATCGAACTGCTCTCAACTCGATCATTTGTGAATCAAGAGATCTTAGGACTCACCCTGCGGGTCCACGGCTGGGATGGGGTCCAGCTCGACGGGCGGCCCCAGTCCATACTTGTTTTTGGCAATAACGCGGAACGTGTACACCTGTCCCTCATTGATGCCACTACACTCGCACTTGGAGGAGGTGGTTTCAACGGGCTGCCTCCACGTGTGCATCTTGCCGTCTTTTCGCTCGACGATGAAGCCCAACAGGTCGCTGCCTCCGTCGTCCACAGGGTCATCCCAGTTCAGGAAGATCATCTTACGAGTGACGACAACAGGCTTCAGGTCCGTGACAGGTCCGGGGACGTCTGATGATGAAACAACATTAGTGTTAATTTTAATTTCAAGGTTAACCGGTTTTATAATCAGGTCCTGCTCTGACGTTTCAACTCACCCACAACCTCCACTCTGGTCCAAGCAGACTTTTTTCCACTGGGGTTGATAGCAGAGATCTGGTATTTGCCGCAGTCCTTCCTCTGGACGTTGTTGATTGAAACAACGCTGTCGTTGCCTTCAGTCAGAATCTCCACACGGTCTTTGTCAGGTTTACCATCATCCTTGGTCCAGGTGAGGGAGGGGTAGGGTTTACCTGTCACTGTAGCGGGAACACGAAGGTTCTCTCCGGCTCTGATGACCAAGCCATTCTTGACGGAGAGGTCCAGTTCAATCACTGGCAACTCTGAGGAGGGAAACCAAACAGAGATCGACACCAGTAAAGATCAACTTTGAGCGGATTAAAACAGAGTCTTTATTTTTTGTTCTGTCTTGTTGAGGAATGTTTTTTCCAGACCTGCAGGATTCCTGACGAACACAGACTCTGTGAATCCGGGCGTTCCCTCTCCGGCTGCGTTGCAGGCGATGACTCTGACCATGTACTTGGCTCCGTCACGGACTCCGTAGACGGTGAACGCCCGGTTCTTCCAGGGTCGCTCTGTGGACCTGGACCAGTCCTTGGTACCGGCCATGGCCTGAAGACCACCACAGAACAAAGACGAAGAACACAGTTTAAGTCAGGTCTTGAATAAATTGCGATCCGACAGTGGCAACGAATCTGAAATAAAATGTGAGCACAGCTGAAGCAACAGCGACAACTCGATGGTCTGACCTTGTCCACGTGGTAGCCCAGGATCTCTCCTCCACCGTTGTCTGCAGGTGGGTCCCACTCCACGTCGATGGAGTGGTCAGTGGTGTCAGCCACTCGGGCAACAGGTGGTCCAGGAGGTACTGCAGAGGACGGGACACATAACTTTGAGATTGACTGCATTTACATGAACATAAGCCTTGATTCTGTAAACAAGGTTTTTGCTGGATTGAATTCACAGTCGTATTTAACACAAAGTTCAGTTTACGTACAAATGGGAGCTTTGGCTGTTTTGGGTTCAGACGGGACGCTGAACTTTCCCGGGCCGGCTTGGTTTTCAGCTGCCACCCTGAAGATGTAGGTCAGGCCCTCGAGCAGACCCTCAACGTTCAGTTGAGTGTCGGGGACGGTGTTCCTGAAGACCAGGACAGAAAAACTACACTCAGAAAACATTCAAGCTGAAATACTTTTAATATAATTTAAACTTCTCAGCTTGAGTCCAGGAAGTACACAGGATCTGTCACCGTTTCCTCACCTGTTAACACGAGCCCAGTGTGAGCTGTTGATCTCGCGACGCTCCACCCAGTATCCCGTGATGGGGCTGCCGTGGTCGTTCGGCTCGTTCCACGTGACGAGCATGCTGTGGGCTGTGATGTCATCGATCTCGGGCTTTTCAGGAGCCTCGGGAGGATCTGAGGCCGACCGAGGGGAACGGGGAAAAAAGTGAGGCTCAATCTATATTTCTGTTTATACATCTTGAGTTCAAAACTAGAATAAGACTTTAATAAACATCTACGTATGTGACAAATTTCATTTTAGTTTTATATCTGCTGTTTGTCTGACTAATAATAAATGAAGTTATACCGAAAGGATTCTTGGCGATGAGTGGTTTTGAGACGCAGGCGGGTCCAGCACCCAACTTGTTCTCAGCCACAGCCCTGAATATGTATTCCTTCTTCTCAATGAGTTTGGGCACCAGGTATCTGCATCCTCTCAGTGTGGTGGTGACACTGCTCCAGCCAAACTCCAGCTTCGAGTTGTCCTTCTTCTCCAGGGTGTAGTTGAGGATCTCGCTGCCGCCATCATCCAGAGGAGCGTCCCACTTGCAGATCACAGAGTTCTTCCTCACCTCCTCGAATCTGAAGTTGATAGGAGGACCTGGGGTATCTGAGGAGAGCAAACAGGATTCAGACTTAATGAATAAAAGATGGATCCTGAACCGGCCGGACAATTCACACAATGTCAGTCACTGAACTTTATAATAAATTGGAAACAGAAACTAATTCTTACCGAGCACGTTGACCTCGCAGGTTGCCGAGGCAGTGCCGTGGTCATTCTCCAGCTTCACCATGTAGACGCCGTGGTCGCCACGGATCGAGTCCTTGATGACGATGGAGGAAGTTCCTCTGCGGTGATTGTCGATGGCAAGACGCTCGTTTATCGTTGGGTAGTCAGACTCTTCCACTTCCGGCTCTGCTGCCTCCTCCTCCTTCTTTTTCTCCTCTTCTTCTTTCTTCTCTTCTCCTTCCTTCACCTCTCCCTCCTTCTTCTCCTCTCCTTCCTTCTTCTCCTCTTTCTTCTCCTCTTTCTTCTCCTCCTTCTTCTCCACCTTCTTCTTCAGGGGCTTTTCGGGCCTCTTGCGGAGCGCCTCGGGCCGGATCACCTGGTTGTTCCAGTACCAGGTGATCTCAGGGTACGGCGCGCCAGAGATGTTGGCGTCTAAGCAGATCTCGCAGCCTCGTTTCACGTTGAGACCTGACTGCAGGCTGCCGCTCAGGAAGACCTTCGGAGCATCTGAGAGAGAACACAAGTCAAATCATCAAAACGTTCAACAGAGAAGGTGATGGCTGCAACTGGAGTCAATTTGAGTTTCATTAAAACCTTTCTTACCAACAGCGTCCGACACCTTAACGAATAGCGTGCCGCGTGACGGCTCGCTGACTCCGGCTGCGTTTTCGGCTCTGACTCTGAAGGCGTAATTCTTTCCCTCCGTCAGTCCTCTGACGGTGTAGGACAAGACAGGCACCAGGAAGTCGTTGCACCTCTCCCACTTGTCCTCGCCCTTTTGTTGCCTCTCCAGAACGTAGCCCATGATTTTCGAGCCGCCATCATACATGGGAGGCTTCCAGGTCAGAGTGATGGTGCTGGATGTGGGGTTGTGGGTCTCCACGTCCACTGGTGGGTCGGGAGCATCTGAGAGGAGAGACGGATCTCTGTTAGAAATCTCTTAAAACAATGGGAGATCTGTTGAGCCTGTGTCGTGCTGTTCATGAAGAAAACTGATCATTGGTGGAATGGTCCTTTAATAATCAATAAAACATGTGTTGAACTGATTTCTCTCACGTTTCTGGTCCTCTGCGATGACAGGGTTGCGGAGCTCGACGAACTCTCCTCCCCCGATCTTGTTGACGGCCTGGACTCTGAAGTAATACTCTCCATTCGGGATCAGGTCTTTGACGTTCCAGCTCAGCTTGTTCTCTCCTGACATCATGTTGACATATGTCCTCCTGCCAGCCTCACGCCGCTGCACATGCACAAACATACTTCTGTCACGCTCTGATGTCACAGTTAAAACCAGTGCTGACTAAACCTAACCCAAAAATTGAGAAGCCCTTCGGACCTGCATGACGTAGTGAAGAATGGGGCTGCCGCCGTCGTAGTCTGGAGGATCCCAGGACACTTTGCATGAGCTCTTTGTGATCTCAGAGGCTATGATCTCCTTACAGGGACCAGGAAGACCTGAACAAAAGTGAAACAAGTTTGAACAAAATGATCTGCAGGACGGAATCTCTTGGATAAAATAAAATCTCTGATCGGCTCCACACCGATGACTTTAACGTTGATGGTGGCGCTGGTTGCTCCAAGTTTGTTCTCCAGAGTGACTTTGTACACGCCGGCGTCAGCGTGAAGGCTGCTGTCGACCTCCAGGTGACAGGAAGTGTACTCCTTCCTGTGGAACCCAAACAATCTCATCAGAGCTGCAGCGAACACTGACATGAGCATTAAACAGATATAGATTTGACTAGAACCTGATGCACAAACTACTTAGATGAGGTTATATATAAATAAATACTTAATAGTTAAATTAAATAATTGAAATTAATTTTTTAAACTTTCTTAATTTAAAAATATTTTTCTTGATGAACGGTCACATTTCAAGGAGTTTAGTTTTTGTCTGTTTGTGATTTAAAATGTTGAATAAATGTATTTTTGTATTTTGCTGCAGCTGTAAAAACTGTTAGGAGCGGAGTCACCGACCTGAAGACGAGACGTTCGTCTGCCTTCAGCTCCTTCCCGTCCTTGTGCCAGGTGATCCTGGGGGAGGGGACGGCTCTGAAGGGAACTGGGATGTGCATCTTCTCATTTTCAACCACAACCAGGTCCAGAGTCTGGAAGTCCAGTGTCGGATTACCTGGAAACAGAAGACAGATCTCATTCATTCACTCGCTTCTTTCAGTTCGGTGATTTACATGAAACATTAAGGACGGCGATTCTCGTACAGTCTGAGTCTTTTGCGAAGACGTTCTCGGAGATGTCGGAGGGCTCGCTCACTCCGACCGAGTTGATGGCCCTCACTCTCAGGATGTACTCCTTCTCAGCGATCACACCTTCTTCCACACGGTACTTCAGCTCCTTCACTGGACGAGAGTTGACCCTCATCCACTTCTCTGTTCCGGCCTCGCACATCTCGATGTGGTATCCTGAGATGGGGCAGCCGCCGTTCCTCTGTGGAGGTTTCCAGCTGATGGACATGAAGTCCCGGCTGACGCCGGTGATGTGTAGCTCGATGGGTGGAGATGGGACACCTGAGACAAACAAGACAGATGGATTTAGACTCTGTGCTCTTAATATTCGCCCAGCGTTTCTATGCTCATCAGACAACCCACCTGTGGGATCTTCGATCGTGAGGATCTCGGTGGGCTCGCTCGGATGTCCGATGCCGGCCTCGTTCTCGGCTAGGACCTGGAACTGAACCTCTGTTCCTTCGATGACGTCGGTTACTCTGTACTTACAGTCCGGACCTGAAGTCTTCCCACATTTAACCCAGCGAGTGCCAAGCTTCTCCTTCTTCTCAACTGAAAACCTGGGGGGCGGAGTCAAATAAACACCTTCATACTGACGCAGCACTGAGCTTCACCACAACAACTCGTTAGATGATGATTCAGGTGAAACCTCTAACCCTGGACCTTCTTCTTTATTTAACACATATTCAAACTCATCACCTGAGTTTCTTTCTTTCTCAAGTCATTGAAAACTAACCTGAGGATGGGTCGGCCACCATCGTTTTTAGGCTCCTCCCACTGAAGGTCCACATATCTTTTGGTCACAGCGTTGACGGCGAGGGCGTACGGAGGCCCAGGAGTGGCTGTGGAAATAAACCTGGGTTTTCATCACAGTCCTGAATAAAATAAATTTAAATTTAAAGTTCATCTCTAACTCACTGAAAGTGTCTTTGGCGAGCACAGAGTCCTCCAGCTCACAGAACGGTCCGACGCCCGCCGAGTTCTCGGCGGCGATGCGGAACACGTACAGTGAGCCCTCGTTGAGTGGAGTCACGCTGTACTTCAGTTCCTTGACTGTGGTGTCCACGGCCTGCCAGCCTTTACGTCTGACGTCACGCTTCTCCACCACGTAGTTGGTGATGGGCGAGCCGCCGTCGCGCTCTGGGGCCGTCCACTTCATCTCGGCGCTGTTCCTGCTGATGCTCACAACGTTCAACCAGCGAGGAGCAGAAGGAGGATCTGAGGAGAAGAAGAGTGTTAAACCGTTGCACTCCAGTTTCAGTGGAACATGTTGCATCTGTTCCTTGTTCTTACTGAGTCTCTCTTTGCAGAGCACTGGGTCGCTGGGCTCGCTGGGTTCGCTCTCTCCGGCCATGTTAACAGCTCGCACCCTGAACGAGTACTCCTGCTTCTCCATCAGGCCTCTCAGGGAGTGCTCCAGGATACTGATGTCCTCTGCCACGCGGATCCAGTCTATGTTGCCACTCTTCAGCATTTCAATGACATAGCCATCGATCTTTGCTCCACCATCGTGCTCTGGTTTGGTCCACATCAGGAAACAGGACGTCTTAGCCACGTCCTTCACCTTGGGTTTACCAGGAGGCCATGGAGGATCTGGAAGAGGAATAAGAACTTTTCACTCTGAAAGGATTTTAGATGCGAATATAAAACTACACTGAGTGGGTGAAGGTGTTTGTACCAATTGGATCTTTGACGAGGATCATATCCGTCTCTTTGCTGGGTTTTCCAGTTCCAGACAGATTCTCAGCCAGGACTCTGAACTTGTATTTCTTCCTGGTGGGAAGACCTTTGACCCTGCAGAGGGAAACACGTCACATTGACACATTGAGAATCAGCAGAGTTCAGCATCAGACTCAGCTCAGATATTAGAAGAGATGGACTCACCTGTAGTTGGTGTCCTTGATCGGCAGCTTGTTGCATCTGATCCACTTGTCGTGGTCGGGCTCATGTCTCTCCACCCAGTATCCTGTAATGGGGCTTCCTCCGTCCTCATCAGGCTCGTACCAGGTCAGGGTTACAGAGTCCTTGGCGATGTCCGAAGGCTCCAGCTTGTAAGGAGCTCCAGGAGTGTCTAAGAACAAGACAGGACGGATCAGTATCATCTTGGACCTAAAACACCAGAATCTTAGCTGTGGTCCATTAAAGAAACAGCTTGGAGCAAAACACCGTAACTCTCCATTTGTCTGAGATAATTTTTATTGTCTTTCACAAAAGACACTTCCATGGTCCAGTGTCTTCCCACTGGGACAAAACTCAGTCCTGTGGTTAGGTGACCTACCGAAGGGATATCTGGCGATGATGGACGGATGTTCAGCAGCTGGACCAACACCGAACTGGTTCTCTGCGAAGACTCTGAAGATGTACTCCTTGAACTTGACCAGACCCACGGCTTTGTAGGTGGTCTGTTTGATGGTGGAGGACAGACGGTGCCAGATCTCGCTGTCAGCAGCTCTGCGCTCGACAATGTAGTTGGTGACTCTGGAGCCGCCGTCATCGCGCGGAGGGTTCCAAGCCAGGAAGCAGGATTCGTTTGTGATCTCAGAGATGTCAAAGGCAGCTGGAGGACCAGGCTTATCTGTGTGGGGGAAGAATATTTCAAATTAAATTATCCTGAAAAGGTTTCTTTGAAAACCTTCCTAGTACCATTTATTTTCTCTTTGTCAAATGGTCGTACCGAGGATGTTGACGTCGACGGTGGCTGTGGCGCGGCCGCTGCTGTTGGTGGCTTCAATGATGTAGGTGGAGCTATCGTCTCTCTTGGTCTTGGCGATAGTGACAGTTGAGTGTCCCGCCTTGGTGTCAATGGAGACTCTGTCCTCTGCTTTGAGAACCAGGTCGGCCTTGGTCCACTTCACCCGGGGCTCGGGCTTACCCGTCACCTCAGCGGCAAGTTCAATCTTGCTGCCGGCTTTGGCAGTCAGACCGGCCAACAGCTTGGCGTCCAGCTGGATCTCTGGAGGCTCTGCACGGATGACAAAACGGAGGCTCAGAAACTTAGTCACAACAGAAAAATGACAAATTAAAGGAATTAGTTTGTCTCAGCTTGTAAGGAAGATGCTCGGGTACCTTTGGGATCAACAGCCTGGATCTCGTCTGTGGCCTTGCAGGGTCGGCCTGCTCCGAGTCCATTCAGGGCTCGGACTCTGTAGGAGTACCACTGGCCCTCGATCAGACCGGTCACTTGGCACTTCAGCTCAGGCGCCATGTCCCCGCAGGGCTCCCACTTATCAGTTCCTCTCTGGCAGCGATCCACATTGTAGCCTCGGATGCCACTGCCACCGTCGTACTTCGGTGGCTCCCAGGTCAGGAAGATGCCGTTGGCGGACTTGTCCCTCCACTTCAAGTTCTCTGGAGGATCGGGCACAGCTGGTGGAGTAATGACAGGGAGAGGTTAGAAAGTTCTTTGACCCACGGTTTCATTAATCGGACATTTTAATCTCCGGTAAGACTCACTCGCAGGAGAGGAGACGCTGACGGGTTCGTCGATGTATGCCGGCTCTCCTGGTCCACACTTGTTGCAGGCGGTTACTCTGAATAGATACTCCTTCCCTTCAACCACGTCGGTGACTGTAAACTCCTGGTCCTGGACTCCTGTGGCGACCTGACACACAGATCACAGTAGCAAGTCATCAGCAGACATGATTATGACGATATAGTCATAATCATCACACATAACAATGTGAGACATGATTAAAGAACATCAACCATCAGCCAGTTAACATGAATCTTGTGTCTCACCTTGACCCAGGTCTTGCGGGACACGTCTCGTTTCTCCACCTGGTAGCCTGTCAGAGGACTTCCTCCGTCGTGCTCGGGCGCCTCCCAGCTCAGGTGGACGTGCTGTCGTGTCACCTCCAGAACCTTGAAGTCCTTCGGAGCGCTGGGTGCAGCTGGAAGAGAAACAGAGAAACAAAGACACCAAATCTTTAGTCAAAGTAAACGCTGTGCTGGAGTCTTCATCGCAAACTCATCAGATTAAAAACTATGTCGTTTTTAACGCTGTACCGATGACGTTGACTTCGATCTCTCCAGAAACAGATGTGACGTCGTTCTCCAGCTGAAGGACGTAGATGCCTTTGTCCGGGCGGACGCTCGGCGTGATGATCAGTTCTGTGAAAGTGGACTTGGTCATCAGGCTGATTCGCTCATCGGCAGTGGTCAGCTCCTTCTCTCCGAAGGTCCACTTGGCGACAGGGGTCGGGTATCCGGAGATGGGGACTCTGATGCTGAGCGGCTGAGGGACGATGACCTCCAGGCCGTTTTTGAAAGCACTTAGGTCAAAGGTCGGACCGACTGGAGAGGGGAGAGAGAGGCATGATGGGAAGGGAAACATTACATCGATTATCTTCAACCAGAATATTAAAGAGCGACCGACACTCAGTTCTTCTCACCATGTGGGTCGTCAGCCAGCAGGGGTCCGTTCACATTTGATGGGTCAGAGAGGCCGGCTGCGTTTTCAGCAAACACTCTGTAGTTGTACTTGGTTCCATATTTCAGACCAGACACCTGAGGTAAAAGGTGACAGTTACAGAGTTGAGACAAAACAAGTTTGAATTTTAGAATGAATCTGAATCATGAGTCTACACAACTAACAGAGAAGCTTCTGACGTAGAGCCTGTGGGGCAGTTGGTGGAAACCGTTAAAAGATCACGTCTGATATACAGCAAACCAGGAAGACGCTGAAGGAATGTCCGTACCTTGTAGAAGAGGTCGGGGCAGAGGCGAGCGTTGCAGCGCAGCCACTTGTCGGTGCCGTCCACACAGCGTTCGATGATGTAGCCGGTGATCATGCTGCCTCCGTTCCTCAGAGGTGTCTCCCAGGCCAGCTGCACCGAGCTCTTGTTCTGGTCTTGCCAGGAAAGGTTCAGAGGAGGACTGGGACGCTCTGCAGGGGGCAAAAATAAATGACCTCATTAATTCATGTTTTATTTTGTATAAACTAATTTACTCCTAACTTGTTTTTTCGTCTCACCAATGGGATCCATGATCTTGACGGGCTGTGAGGCGGCGCTGGGTTTGCCGACGCCGGCTTTGTTCTCGGCTTTTACTCTGAAGATGTACTCTTTGTTTTCTATGACATCGTTGATGATGGCGCTGAGCTCGTCGGCCTTGGTCACCTGCACCGGCGACCACTTCACCGACGTGCGGTCACGTAGCTCGATGATGTAAGAGGTGATGGGAGAGCCGCCGTCTGACTCGGGAGTTTCCCAGGAGACGGTGCAGCCGAACTTTGACACATTTCCTACGATCACGTTCAAAGGAGCTTCAGGAACGTCTGTAAAAAATACAGAGAAACAAATAGATAAAATAATTATAAAATCTTTTTTGATGTATATACCTTCAAATGAATAAATAAACTAATTCATTTTCAATTTGCAAATGTCCAAAGACGGAGGGGTTCTACTATCTAAATCATAAACATCTCCTGCTCACATCAAATGAACCTCAAGGATCAATTATAGATCCGTAACTCAAACATTACACAAAACAACACATAAACAAACCTGTGGTGGAGAGAAACTAACAAGTAAAGTCAGAAGTTCAGTGTTAATACAATCCATGACACAAGTGAGGACATAATCAAATCTGATCTGAGTTAATTCTGTTTTGACCAAACATGTATTAACTGAGTTTTCTTTGCTCATATCAAATCATTCAACATAGAAATATAAAGAAAACAGAGCAGCTGTTCTCACCGAACTTGTTCTTGGCCTGTACGGGTTTGTCAGTCTCTACGATGGGTCCGCTGCCGACCCGGTTCCGGGCGCAGACTCTGAACAGGTACATGGAGTCTCTGTGGAGGCCGGTCACCGTGTACTCGGGACTGTCGGCCTGCTCTGTGGCCAGCGTCCAGGTCTTTCGCTTCACGTCACGTCTCTCCACCACGTAGCCAGTGACCTTGCTGCCCCCATCACTCTCAGGCTCCTCCCACGCCAGGCTGACCTCACCATCTGCTGTATCGACCACCTGCAGGTTCTTCACGGGTCCGGGGACGTCTGGGGAGCAAAACCAAAAACTGGTCATGACCACGAACACAACAGAGGGTGACACTGGGAGAAACGAGTCATGATTCAAAATGTTACCATTAACAAATCTTTAAGCGTCTTTGATAGCTTTGAAAATTGATTAATAAATCTGATGGTTTATAAACATTTTGTTTTATTTTGCGTGTAACTTTATTTCATTCCTTTCTATTTAAAGAACTTATGATCTTTCTCTTGGTCTCCATGACTGAGTGAAGACTCCCATCTGCTGTTCAAAACAGGTACTGCACTAAAAGTGTCTGGCACACCCACGCACTCACACAAACACTTTCAGTATATTTAACTTTCTGTCCCGCATTTAGTAGCTTTCATTTTCTTTCCTAGTTTTCCTGCTGTAATTCACCTGCTGTAATTCACCTGCTGTAGTTCACCTGCTGTAGTTCACCTGCTGTAATTCACCTGCTGTAATTCACCTGCTGTAATTCACCTGGTGTAGTTCACCTGCTGTAATTCACCTGCTGTAGTTCACCTGGTGTAGTTCACCTGCTGTAATTAATCTCTGTATAAAGAGCAGACATGACTCGAGATCCAGTTATGACGACATCTCACCGATGACGCTGAGGTTGATGAAGGCTTCTCCTTCTCCGTGTTTGTTCTTGATGGTGATCTTGTATCGGCCCTCGTCCGCCTTCTTGGGGTCCTTCAGCCGATACTCTGTGCGGTCAGCGGAGGTGTGGATGTCGTCTTTGGGCAGACTCTGGTTGTCGTACAGCCAGTCGGCCTGGGCCTGCGGGTAGGCGCTGTAAGGCACGGCCATGACGATGAGCTTCCCGGCGTCTGTGACGTAGCTCTGGTCCGTGGTCTTTATCTGAGGCACAGCTTGAGAAGGAAGAAGGAGACAGTGTCAGAGTGACAACATCAATCCGATAGCAGAACGATGGCTGATGGAGGCTGCTCCTCCAGGATGGGGGGTGAAGCTCTTACCTGCCAGCTCCAGCTTGGCCTTGGCGTCTTTGTCCTTGACGATGATTCTGTACTCGCCCTGGTCTCGAGGTCTGATCTCACACACCTGCAGTCTGTGGACTTTACCCTCGCTCATCATCTGGTACTTGTCTCCCTGGACGACCGTCATGTTGTTCCTCAACCACTTCACCTCCACTCTGTCCTTGTTCAGCTCCACCTCAAACACGATGTCCGAGCCGGGGGGTTCGAACATGTCCTGTGGTGGTCGGACGATCTCCACCGGCGTCTCTGTGGGACAGGACAAGGACCATGAAGCGGAGGAGCAGAGCAGGAACTAGTTCAGACAGAAACATAGGTTCAGTTCTCACCTTCCACAAAGAGTCTGGCTCTGGACCTCTTCTCATCCACGCCACAGGCGTATTCACACTCATCATCAGGTCTGCACTCTTTGATACGTAACGTGCAAATCTTTCCGTCTTTTTCAAACTTGTATCTGTAAAAATGAAAAGTAAGCTGAGTTGAAAAGGGAAAGCGGAGTGAGCAGAGTTTAGAGTCGAGGATGTGATCAGCTGACGCACCTGGGTCCTTCTCTGATCTCTCGTCCATTCCTGTACCACTTGACTTCTGCTTTCTCTTTGGTCAGTTTACATGAGAACTCTGCGTCCTCGAACTCGGTGATGGTCTGGTCCTTCAGCTGCATGCTGAAGTCTGTCGGCGCCTCGCTGATGATCAGCTCCGCTGTGGACTTGTTGTCTCCGGCCACGGCGGTGTACTCGCCCTCGTCAGCCAGCGTGCAGTCTTTGATGGTGAGCGTGTGCTTGTCTTGGTCGACTCTGTAAACGACTCGTTTGCTGAAGGCGATCTCCTCCCCGGCCTTCATCCACTTCAGCATGGCGTTGGGCCTGTTGACCTTACAGGAGAAGCTAACGGTCTTCTTCTCCTGAGTGTCGATGTCCTCCAGAGGAACCATGATCCTCAGACTCTCCTCTGGAGGACAAACAAATTCACGTCAAAAACAATCTCAGACAAAAACACTATCATCACACAAACTTTCCCATGAGGTCACGATTCAAAGCTCGTTTAAAGAGGCGGTGAAGCTCTGACCTTTGACGGTGAGGTTGCCTGAGCTCTTGGCCTGTTCCCCTCTCTGATTGGTCAGGTTGATGCTGTAGTTGGCTTCATCTCCCTTCTGAGACTCTCTGATCCTCAGAGAGAAGACGTTGTCTCTCTGGACCATCACGTACTTGCTGCTCTCAAACAAGGTCTCCTCGTTCTTCAGCCACTTGGCCTTTGCTCCGTCAATGTTCACTTCGCAGTTCAGGACGACCTCCTGACCTTCTTTAGCCTCCGTGTCCTTCAGCGGCGTGATGATCTTCAGTTTCTCTGCAGGAAAAGAAAACATCAGACGCTGACTCTTCAGACCGACGTCATGAATGTTGTTTATGATTCAAATGATTAATAAAACCTAAACTTCAGATAAAAGGCTTTATTTTCTCAAGACAGAGTTGATGTTTAACGTTTCTGTTGAAAACAGTTAAAGAGGAAATGAAAGAAAAGTGTGACTTCATATATCATGTTCTTACCAAGAACCGCGAGGTCTGCCCCGGCCCTGGTCGCTCCGATCATCACCACGTATCCACCCTCGTCTTTCAGCTCGCTGTTCTTGATGACCAGCGTACGCCGCTTGCCATCGCTGACCATCTGGTATTTGTCTCCTGCCTCCAGCTCCTTGTCGTCTTTCACCCATTTGACCTCGTAGGTTTCCTTGGAGACGGAGCAGGTGAACTCCGCCTTCTCGCCCTCCACCACCTCCTGGCCTTGAGGCCTGGAGATGAACTCGGCTGCCAGTTCTGCCACAAACACCGAGAGGTCAGAGGTTAGAGTTTGTGATGTGATTAAATAATCTGTGGTTTGATTATTTTAGATTATTTTCTTTTTTCACACCATTAATCTTGAGGTTTCCAGAAGTCTTGACGCTGGGACTCAGTCGACAGTTGTACTCGCCGCCGTCGGCCATCTTCAGGTCCTGGATGAGGAGGATCCTCCTCTTACCGTCCACGATGTTCTCGTGGCGGCCGCCCTCCGGCAGCTCCTCGTCTCCTTTGTACCAGGTGACATCGGCGCTGGGTTTGGAGACCTCGCAGATCAGCTTCACGCTGTCCGTCTCCGTCCCCTCAACGTTGGACAGATTCTTGGTGAATCTCGTCTCTTCCTCTGCAGCGAGGGAAACAAAGTCACGTGAGGAAAAATAAACATGAGGAAGAAAAGCGTCTTCAGCTTTATGTGTCATCAGTTTTTCTTTAGATTAGAATTAACAAGACGATGCAAAAGCTCAGAAAAACGAACCTGAAGTTCAGATTTAATTTGGCTTTAGGTTAGAAGAGTCGTTTTCAGTTAGTTTGATTCTTACCGACGACAGTGAGCATGCCGGAGGACTTGGACGTCTTGGCGTCACATTCATATTCAGCTTCATCATCGAACGCAGACTTGTGGACGATGAGGATGTGTTGGCGACCTTGAGCGATAATTTCATACTTTTTCCCCTTTCTGATTTCACTTCCATCCTTTAACCAGCGGATCTGCAGGAGGGACAGGGAGAGGACACCTCAGAGACAGAAACCTTTAATGGCAGTGTTGTGTGGAGACAGACAAACAGTCGGAGCTTCTCACTTTGAGGTCCTCTCTGGAAACTTCACACTCGAACCGGGCAGACTCCTTCTCTTTGACCTCGACGTCATGGAGCGGCTTCGTGAACTCGACATGAGGAGCTGACGACACAAAGACAAAGAGTCAACAACATGTTTTTTCACAGCACGTAATGAAAAGTAATGACTTCATAACGAGCTGCAACATGAGGTCCTCCACTTCCTTTACTTTAAAATCCTCAACTGGGTTCTTCCTCCCTAAACAGTTTGAGAGTTTTTACGTAGTTACGCAAAAATCTGACTCTACTCACGTTCAACGTTGAGGAAACAGGAAGTTTTGAATTCTTTGGCGTCGCAGGTGTACGTCCTGGAGTCGTCCAGAGTGCAGTTGTGGATGAGCAGCGCCCTCTTGTGGCCATCGACGATCATCTCATACTTCTTGGTCTTCCTGATGTCTTGTCCATCTCGGAACCATCGCACCTCTGCCTGCTCTCTGGAAACTTCACACTCTAGTGTTGCGGTGGCTTCCTCCTCCACGGTCTGGTCCTCCAGAGGCTTCGTGAACTCCACTGCCGGCTCTGAGCGCACACACGTTGTTTTAAGGTTATTTAATGTTAATGAACTTCTGGGTCGCTCTCTGATGATGTCACAATGTATGGACAGGCCCCAGGTAGACATCAACATCACAGCTCTTTAACATAACGTCCAGTAGAATCACTTCTTACCTCTGACAGCGAGCGACGCCTCCGTCTGGAAGTCTTTGGCAGTGAGTTTGACTTGTCCGGCTTCATTCAGCTGAACGTCTCGCAGAGTCAGACTGTGGACTTTACCCTCGGCCTTCAGCACCACCTGTGAGGGACACAACCAGAGGTTAGCACCACCTGTCAGGTACACAACCTGAGCACCACCTGTCAGGTACACAACCTGAGCACCACCTGTCAGGTACAGTACAACAACCAGAGGTTAGCACCACCTGTCAGGTACACAACCTGAGCACCACCTGTCAGGTACACAACCTGAGCACCACCTGTCAGGTACAGTACAACAACCAGAGGTTAGCACCACCTGTCAGGTACAGTACAACAACCAGAGGTTAGCACCACCTGTCAGGTACACAACCTGAGCACCACCTGTCAGGTACAGTACAACAACCAGAGGTTAGCACCACCTGTCAGGTACAGTACAACAACCAGAGGTTAGCACCACCTGTCAGTTACACAACCTGAGGTATCAGTATTAACTGATAACCTGATGCTGAGGGTTTGGCCTCCCTGGTCCTTCAGCCTCAATAGAGACTACGTCAGGGCTCTTCACTTCTCTGTGGGAATCTGTTTTCTTACTCTCTCCTTCGCTGAGTTTTCAAACAGTTTTTTACACGTGTGGTAGTTTCTTATAACGACTTCAAGGCTGTGCCCTGAGCATCGTCTGCTAGGTTCTACAGTTTGTCCCTGTTCAGGTCCACAGACTGAACCAGTGACTGTGATGATGATCCCTCAGTTCTGTCTGTGAGGTTCAGGGGGGGGTTCTCTGGTCTTTGGGACACACTGGTCATCAGCTGAGACCTGACGGCTTAAACGAGCTCAGACAGCTGCTTTCTTTCCCCCCGATTCAAACTATTTGACCTCTGACCCCTGAGGGCTGATTTTACCACACGACCACAACAGTAAACCACTTTGAGCCGGAGAAGGCAGAAGTCAAACCTTTAACTGAAGTTCAAACCTCGTGTCCAACATCACTGCTTCTACTGCAATAATGATCAAAACAAGCTGTTTCTTATTCTCTGTTTTCTTTCATTAAATCCACACTTACAACATTATATAATATATAATACTGAGAGTCTCACATCGTCACGGCACTGGAGATTGAAGTTGAAGTTTAACTTAAACACACAAACTAAAGTTAATATTGTTGACAGAAGTTACAGTGAATTAATTTGTATTTGTTAATAAATTAATAAACTTTTGAAGTTGGTCCAACATCCGACTCTTTCTCACTGAAACCAAAGAATCTGTTTCTCAGAGTTTCTTCATGAACCAGGATTTAGAGTAAAAGTTTAAATACTCAAAATCTCTTATTTTATTTATGATTTTAACTTATCCTGATCAACAATCTCAGCTCAGATGATGAAACAGGAAACAGTTGATGATAAAGATTTTACAACACTATTAAATATGTGAATATGAAACATTATTTTAAATGTAAGGACCAGTGATTCTGATGGAACAGCTGATGAAGTGTGTGAATATTTGACATCAGTAAATCACAGTTGCACAACCGCTGAGGGATCGAGTGTCGGTGGAAACCTCAGGTCTCGGGTTTCACCTGATAATCAAACTAATCCACAGTAAACACTGATGTGGTTTCACATCAGCGTCCGACTCTGATTTCAACCTAAACCTGCAAATGTCTCGACGGCATCAGGGAAACCCTGCGAGCACATGGTGTGATTTTAAAGTGAAGCTGTCAAACTGCTCCTGTTGCCACCTGCCCAGCGTTTCAGCTTCCTGCAGCTGTTAAAAATACCGCCCCCAGATTTGCTGGCAGGGCAGAAAAGTGTCCTACTGTGTTCTCTCAGAACCAGGATCGAGTGCTCAGCTGTAACCCTGAGCCTCCAGCAGCCAGCAGGCCCTTATATGAAGACTGAGTCGGGCCGCAGACAGAAAACTGAACATGGTGTTTCACTGGAGAATTAAGATGCATCAGGATCCAAAGGACCAGGACCCGGACGAGAAGGTGAACAGGTCTGGAGCTTCAGGACGAGCAGGTGGAGAAGCTCTCAGGTGAGTTGGGACTTACCCTGTCGCTTGGCTCCAGCTTGGTTCCTCCCAGCAGCCACTCCACAGCGATGTCTTCGTAGGACAGCTCGCACTCGAAGGTGGCGGTCTCTCCTGCGGTCACGGCCACGTCGTTCAGTGGCTTCGCCAGGCCGATCACTCGGGCTTTGGATTGGGGAGAAGACATGGTTAGCCCCCCCCGAAACAATAATCCCAAAACTCCTGAAAGGGTTAATCCTCAGTGGTTAATCCTCATGGTGAGCGAGCTGCAGGCCGGCCGCTGGACCTGCTCTGGACAACTGATCACAGCACCCTGCGACTTGGCACTGGGGGGGCCGGCTCATTAGCATACGACCTGCTGTCAGACGGACAGAGCCGGAAGATACCATTCAGAGACAGGGTTGCGTCCCGGCCTCTGCCAATCACGGCAAACCTGCACTACATAAGGCATGTGGCTTCTAAAATAACCGAGGGGCCTGATTGGCTGAGAGCCCACCTCTGCCAAACCCATCAGCCGGAGCCAATCTGCTCCTGTCAATCATCAGACTGCAATTCTCCTGGAGAAGGAGAATGTGGAGCTGGTCAGGAGTTACCCAACGCCGGGCGTTCGGTAACAGGAAGTGAGTCTGGATTAACAAACTGCACCAACTATTCAACACAGGCTTCTTCACATGCCTGGGTTCCCCAGCCCCATCACAGGACGAGACCCAAACCTCCCGTCAGTCAGGAGCCTGAAGATCTGGATCAAATCCCTGTTAAACTCTAAATTAGATTCAGAGTTAAACTCTGGAAAATAAAGAGTTTCAGATCAGATGATTCAGTTTCAGCTCAAACTGATTAAACGTTTGAATTTAAATATGAGTGATCTCGTACAGATCAGGATGTGTTGCAGTGGAGAATGTATGATTTCCTGTTTTCTAAGCTTTGATATGTCGTCTCCAGCGGACGTTGGCTTCTTTAAATCTGTTTAATCCAGAATGAACAGATTCTCTTCTCTCACAATGTGGATGTAAATAAATCCTGAAACATCGCGTTTCCATCAACACGTCTGGTTCATTAGACGCCAGCGTTCACGTTACTGATCTTTAGGATCCAAACTGAACCGAGGAGCCGACCTCCATCATACCTCTGGGACTCTTCTCTCACCTTTGACCCTGAGCTGAGCGGAGGATTTGGCGTTTGCTGCAGAGAAGTCAAGACTTCCAGCCATATCCTTCCTGCAGTTGAAGAGGATCAAGATGTGTCGAGTTCCCTCCTCTTTGATTTCCACGTCCTGAATACAAACATTGTTAAGACCAGGAGACGAGTCCACACATCGGAACATCCTGAATTTAAATGAGCGGGGGGTTATTTCTCTGCGGTGTCGTCAGAGTGCGATCTTACAGCCGACGGGTGGAGCGTCTCCTCCTTGAGTTTCCAGGTGGCGTGAAGGTCCTCCTCAGAAATCTCTGTCTCAAACTTGGCTGTCTCCGTCTCTGTGACCTCGACGCTGTACAGCGGGCGGACCACCTTGATGTCGCGCTCTGCAGGCAGAGGCGTGAGCAGCGTTAGAGAGCAGATCAGAACGCCAGGGTCGCCAGGGGGACACGGGTGATTGACAGGTGGATTGAGCAGCTGACGCTCACAGTCAGAGCGTCTTACAGTTTGAGCAAAAGCAAAACAGGTGGAGTGAACTCCAGACCATAATCCAACCCGTGCATCTGTCTCCATGACGACAGCACTTCTTTCGAACATAAAACTATTTCATCTAAAACTTTATCATCAGTGTGATTTTTATTCTCACTATAATAAGAAAGTGAAGAAACTACTTTGTAACAAAGAGTTTTAAAGTTTTATGATTCATAATCAACTTAAAGTTCAAATAAAAACATTTCTACATTTTCTCTGTGGAGAAAAATAGAGGGTTCGGGGTTAACCCTTGAAATGACATTTGTCTTATTTGGAAAATTCTATGTAACGTTAAAATAAATTACAAATCAAAAGAAAGGTGTGTGGGTGTTAAACATGGAGACAGGATGTCGGACACATGGATTCTCGTCGGGCTCAATGAGACACGACACAGAAGTGAAGGGGCGGGGCTTGGGTCAATGACGGGGGTGGGACCTGATTCTGTTCTCCTGACCGGGTAAGGGGTCCAGGCGACCGCAGGTATTACCTTCGATGTTCAGGTCAGCTGTGGTTTTGTCCGTGCCACAGTCGCAGGTGTACGTTCCCATGTTGCTCTTTAGCGCCCTCTTCAGGACCATTATGCACCTCTTGCCATCTGATTGGAGGAGAACGTTCTTGGAGGGACAGATTTCGGTTCCGTCTTTGAACCATCTGACCTCACCGCCGGCTTTGCTCAGCTCGCAGGACAGAACCACCTCGTCCTTCTCGACGGCGGTGTAGTTCTGGAGCTTGGCTGTGAAGTACATGTCGCCCTCTGCAGGACAACACACGTAACAAGCAGACAAGCAGCATTAAAACAAGCAGACAAACAAGTTGTGCAGCAATAACATAATGCAAACAAAGCTTTTGTCCAGCAGGGGGCAGACTTCTTCTTTAAAGGCAGTTTGGACGTTCCTCTGACGATGACTTCATCTGAAGTCGAGAGTCAGACTCTTCATCCTGCAGGAATCAACCATACTAACCGAGCACGGTGAGCATGGCCTCCGACGTCTTGCCCATGGCCTCCACTTTGACCATGGACGTGTCGTCCACCGTGACCTCCTTGAAGGACAGCCGGTGACCTTTCCCGTCCTCGGACATGTGCACCACTTTGCTCGGGTGCAGCCGGACGTCGTTTTTGTACCAAACTACAGGGATTTTTTCATGAGAGAGTTCGACTCTAAACTCGGCCGTTTCTCGCTCCTTCACAGTCACATCTTTTATTGGCTTGATAAATTCAAGGCGAATACCTGACAAACAGAAATTAATTTATATTTACATATATTCATCACAGCCCCAGCATGGAGGACATTTGCATAGCATGTGTAGCAGTGCATAGTTTGTCCAGAGGGTGGCGCTGGAGGAAGGTGAGCTGCAGTGAAACTACTTGATTTACCTTTAATAAACAACTTCCCAGACGTTCTCTTATCTTCGGCCTCAAACATGTATTTGCCTTCGTCCTCGTACTTGGCAGATTTCACAATAAGAGCGTGTCTCTTTCCCTCCAACACCAGCTCAAACTTGTCGTCGTTTGACAACTCGTGACTTCCCTTCAGCCAACGGAAGCTTTTAGGTTCTCTGGAAATTTCCAGCTCAAACTTTGCCTCGTCCTTTTCATAAACATGCAGGTCGGCGAGCGGCGTAAGGAACGAGAGGGGGGGTTCTGTGGATGCAGATACACACAGTTACAATCCACTTCTCGTTTATTTGAGGAGAAGAATCCGCAGCGTAAGAAATCAAGAATATTTAGAAATGAAGCAGGAAGAAAGAACTCTGTGCTTGTCTGGAATCTCTCTCTCGACTCCTGGTTCAAGGAGGTGGACGCTCACCCTTCACTTTCAGGTTCGCAGAGCACTTGGCGTTGGCGGCTGTGAAGGACAGCTCGCCCGTCAGAGGCACTTTGCAGTTGTACAGCACCAGAGTGTGTTTGGCTCCGTCCTCCACAATCTCAACGTCCTGCAGACGATCAAAACACCTCAACATCTCAACAAGAACAACGAGTCAAAGAGAAGTGATCAGGTAGATTCACTTTCATCTGATAACTGACGACAGGTCAGCGTCTCAGCCCCCAGCCGAGACACGTGGACCTGTCTCTGAATCAGAATGAAAGTGAATGGAACCATGTGTGAGACGTATAGAAATGAGACGTACGGCCGAAGGACTGAGGACGTCTCCGTTCAGTTTCCACTGGCCGTGGACGTCGTCCTCGCTCAGCTCCACCTCAAATCGAGCCGTTTCTCCGTCAAACACTTCGACTCCATACATGGGTCGAACCACTTTGATGGAGCGAGCTGATGTTCAAGAGAGGGGACATTCAGATATTCAACAATTAACATGAAGACACACACACAACATGAAGAGCACAAGTATACACAAAGACAAAGAAACGCCATCAGGAAGTTGAGATATAATCAGATTTGATAAAAATATATAAAAAGAATCTGTCCGGTCTGATTTGATGGAGAAACTTCCTGTTTAGTTTTTATTGGTGCAGAAGGTCAAAGGTCGGTTCATCTGCAAAAAGAAACTTGTGAAACGTTTGGTTCGATATCATTGGATCAGCTTCTCGACCTGGACGGCGTTAGATGCTTGTGAAGAAAAATATAATGAAATACATTCATAATAAAAAGAGATATTTTAGATGACAGGTGATTTTACATCAAACTGTCAGTAACATTGATAAGATCTGATTTCCCCCCGGGTGAGTCACTATGGAAAAACACTGCAAGATTCCTGTGGAGAGTTTCTACCATTTACAGAGGTGGAGGGATGAGGACAGACAGGTACAGACAGGTACAGACAGGTGAAGACAGGTAAAGACAGGTGAAGACAGTTGAAGACAGTCATGAGGACAGACAGGTACAGACAGGTGAAGACAGTCATGAGGACAGACAGGTACAGACAGGTGAAGACAGTCATGAGGACAGACAGGTACAGACAGGTACAGACAGGTGAAGACAGTCATGAGGACAGACAGGTGATGGATGTGAAACAGTGAGGGATGAAGTGTTGACATGAGGATGGAGGGATGAGGAGGAGCGTCACGATGGAAGACAGAATCCAAACCATCTAAAGCTGCTCAGTCTTTACCTTCGATGTGCAGTGTTGCTGTTGTCTTGTCTGTCCCACAGTCACATAAATACTGTCCTTTGTCTTTGTCCCCAACTCTCTTGATCACAAGGGTTCTACGTTTGTCTTCGGCCTTGACGGACACCATCTTAGAGGCCTTGACCTCGGCCTCGTCGTGGTACCACACCACGTTGACGTCTTTGCTGAGCTCACAGTCCAGAACCACCTCGTCTTTCTCCATCGCAGTGTAGTCCTGCAGTTTGACTGTGAAGTAGGCGTCGCCCTCTGGAAACGGGACATTTGTGTGTGATTGCATATGAACATCTCGACTCGTTTCAAGTACGAGATAAACAAAAGAATAACAGTAGAAAACACAAATGCACGACACAGAATCACAACACAGAACAGACAGGTTTCTAACAACCTGCTCAGACAAGAACATGAAGGAGTGACACAGATGTGTGGAGGGAGAGGAGCTTCTCCAGCTTTACCTATGACCGTCAGGTTGGCCATGGAGGGAACTCCCTTCGCCTCAGCTTTGATCTGACACGTGTCGTCCAGAGTCACGTCTCTTATTTCTAACACGTGTTTCTTTCCGTCCACGTGGGCGACCACTGTCCTGCTCGGGTGAATCTTCACGTCGTTCTTGTACCAGGTGACGGGAATGTTTTCGTGAGAGAGTTCCAGCTCAAATCGAGCAGTTTTTCCTTCCTTTACAGTTTGGTCTTTTATCGGTGAGATGAATTTCAGCCTGATACCTACAGTCGCGTTGATAAAGAACATTCATCGGAGTCAGTTTGCAGCAGGAAGCAAACAGCTCAGTGGATCGAGTGGAGCAGGACTTACCCTCCACCGCGAGTCGGGCTGTCGAGGCTTTACTCAGAACCTCGATCGTATACTCGTCCTCGTCCTCGAACTCACAGCAGTTAATGATCAACATGTGCTTCTTCCCATCATCGATGATGTCATACTTTTGGTCAGGGGTGATGATGTCACCCCCTCTGTACCACATGACCTTAGAAACATCCTTCGTGATGCTGCATTCGAACTTGGCCTGTTTCTTTTCAGGCACTGAAACGTCCTTCAGCGGGACCACAAAGTCCATTTCAATCTCTGGGTCAAAGAGTGACACGGGTACAAGCCGTCAACAACAACAACAACAACAACAACAACAACAACAACACAACAGTCTACAGCCTGTGACCAGTTTAACACAGATTCGATCACAGAAGGACGATTCCACCGTCTCGTCCAATCAGAACGATTCTTCTTCAACACTTACCTTCAGTTTGTTGCTACTGAGGAAAATCTAAATTTTTCTTCTTTTCTCAAATTAATTCAAACAGAAGCTGAACTTGTTTTATTTCAGTAACAATCTGATAGCGCCCCCTGCAGGAACATGGTGCTGGAATAACAAATAAACTGGTCACTGTGCTGAGATTGAACATGAATCATTTAAACAGAGACGGTACACATGTTGTGCTTGTTGATGTCACTACACACATGTTCACACACTCTCTCACACACACACACACACACACACACACACACAGGATTTTGTTTTCCGGTGAACAGACAGAACAACAAACACAAGTACAGGACTCAGGAAGTTGTCAGGATTCTGTATTAAATGATTTGTCGCCTTCCTGGTTTGTCTCATGAATCCAGTTCGACTAGATTCCACCGGTTGAACCTGTTAAACAACGAGTTCAGGTCCAGGCCCATGAGCCATGAACCTGATTCAGTTGCCCACGGCCCTGAAGCCTTTATTGTTATCACCATGTGACCCAGACCCTGATATGAGGAAAGCGTCTTACCTTTGACATTGAGCATGGCGCTGGTCATGGCGTTCAGAGCCTGGTACGACACTTCTCCAGCCTGATCCAGCTGACAGCTCTTCAGTGTAAGTCTACGAACTCTTCCTTCCATGAAGATGTCGCACGTCTGATCAAACATTTCATTTAAAAATGAACCGTGGTAAAAACGTGTAAAGGTGGAAACACACAACATAAAGTGGGTCCGATCTTACCGGGGATCTGGTGAGAACTTCTCCTTTCAGCTTCCACTCCCCTGGAACATCGTCCTCAGAGATCTCCGTCTCAAACACAGCATCTACCTTCTCCGTCACCTCCACGCTCGCCAACGGCTTCAGGATCTCAGCTTCACGCTCTGAGGAAGACCACACGTCAGTTCTCATGAGAATCAAACACCAAACGACAGACAGTAAATGATTTCAGTGGCTCAAGGTAAAGGAAGGTGATCGGTCAGACGGATGAACCTCCGAGTGTGAGCTTGGCCGTGTAGACGCGTCCTTCCACCTCCAGGGCGTATTCTGCCACGTCCTCAGGCTGACAGTTCTTGATGGTGAGCGTCAGCTCTTTTCCGTCCTGCTTGACCTCGACCTTGTCCGAGGGGCTGATCTCGTTCTCTCCTTTGAGCCACTTCCAGTTGGGCGTGTCCTTGTACAGCTCGCATTTAAACGTGGCAGCCATCTTAGGTTTGACGTGCTGGTCCCTCAGCGGCTTCACGATCCAATCTTTGATGATTTCTGAGGGAATTGAACATGAAGTGGAACCATCAGAGAAACAATGTAGAGCAGAAATATAAACAAACACAAACAGAACCAGAGCAGACCCAGAGTCCACGTCCAGTCATCTACTCATTCTATGGTCATATGTCATCCAAAGAAATTCAAATGATTTGTTTTTTTGTTTTGTACACATTCTTTACTGCTGTATTGTCTCTGTGTTTAGTGACTGATGCACTGTTTCTCTTACCGATCACTTTGACGTTTGACGTGGTCTTCACCTCCTCCTGACCAGAGACTTCACACGAGTAAGAACCAGTGTCCTGCTCTGTGCTGTTCTGGATGGTCACGGCGTGCTGCATCCCGATGATGTTGATCTGAACTTTGTTGTCCTTTTTCTTCAGGACCTCGTTGTTCTTCTTCCACACCACATCTCTCTCTTTGTTCAGCTCGCAGGTCATGTAGATGGGCTGACCCTTCAGAGCGGAAGTCTCCTCCTCCAGCTCCTTGATCCATTTCACAGGTAACTCTGTCAGGAGACAAGAAGAACATGTGACCTCCACTGGTGCTTGAACAGGATTATGACAGGAAATATTCTGCTCCTCTGGGTTCACTGTGAGATTAAGGCAGAAAGAAGAGTTTACCTTCTACAATGAGCTTGGCAGTGCACGTTATTTCCTTTCCAGCGTTCTTGGCCACACAGCTGTATTCACCAGTGTCGGACAGTTGAACATCAATAATGTTCAGCTTGCGATCTTTGCCGTCAGAGGTGAACTTGTGCTTGGGGCTCTCGCGCAGGTTGCTGCCATCTTTCATCCAGGAGGTGATGGCAGTGGAGGGTGAGACCTCGCACTCAAACACCGCGGCGGAGCCGATGGACTCGGCTTCCTGCAGCACGATGTCCTTCAGCTTCTTGATGAACTTCAGAGGGACGGCCTTCAGCTTGAACCCTCCAAAGGGATCCTCTGGAGGGGACGGACCTTTACCACCAGGCTTCAGGCCACGGCCCCGCCCTTCTCCGGGAGATGGGGTCTGCTTGGCTGCAGATTGAATATCGAGTATTGAAATATGTTTTCTCAGTGAGAAGTCACAGACACAGTTTGTAGAATAATGAAAACATCAGACTCACGTTTCAGACCTCGGCCTCGACCTCTTCCTGCTTCCTCTGCTGGTTGACCCTCTGTTCAGAAACAAGGAACGTCAGTTGGCCGTACACGATAGTATCTACTTCTAGGTGTTGATTTATGTGCCACAGCAGGGAGATGTTATCACAGTTTGAATTGATGGGAAATGTGATGAAATGATAAATATGAAACAAAGAAGCTGAACTTGAGTCACAAGCACACGATGATGAAGAGGAGCTTCCACAACATGAAGGAATGGAACACTACAGGGATGGAAAGACACAAACACATGGACTGATGACAAAGACGTTACCTAGAAGTGACAGACACACACATGACATGACAGAAGTGAAATGAATACGACAACACATGAATAAAATTAACACAAATATAAGAAATGATGACGTCTATGGCTGAAGATATTGTGAAGTGAGGAAGATTTTAGATGGAGGCATGATGGTGGGGATGGGCAGAGATTATTCTGGGCATGATGGGAGTATCTTTGTCGGTGAGGTGGGGCCACCACTATCTCACCTCTCCTGGTAATCCCAGGAACCTCTAGAGCACCTTCTTGTACGTCACCTTCCCAGTCCTCAGAGCCGCCACTGTCCCGAGGAACCAGCTCCCAGCCCCAGACCTCCTCCTCCTCCTCCTGCTCGGTGTCTTCCTCTGCTTCATACTCCTCTTCGAACACCTCCTCCTCCGGCTGCGTGGCAACCTTCTTCATCTGCACGGCTCCAGGAGACACCTCCTTCACCAGGGGAAACTTCCCTTTATCAGGTCTTCCTGGTTCTGCAGACTTCTCCTCTTCTGGTGAAGGTTTCTTCAGGACCTTTTTAAGAGTGACTGCTTCAATCGACTCTACAGGAGAAACAGTCTTCGGAACCTTCTTGAGTCTGTCGATGCTCGGCTTCCTCTCGACAGGTGCTGCTTCTTTCAGCTTCTCAACTTGAGGAGATGGAGTCTTCTTCAGCCCAACCTTCTTGAGCTGCTCCTGAGGTTTAAGAGCAACTTCTTCCTTCTCCTCTTTCACCTTGGGTGTGACTCCCTTCTTCAGCTGCAGAGGTTTTGGTTCTTCAGAAACCTTCTCAGGTTTCTTAACAGATGTTGGTACCGGAGAAGCCATCTTCTCCGCTGTAACTGAATCTAACTCTTTTGTCTTCTCCAGCTTCTTCACTGGAGTTTCTGGGATCTCAGGTTTCTTCGCTCTACTCACTGGTTCTCGTTCTTTTAGTTTCTCATCAGGAGTTTTGCGACGAGGTTGCAGGTCATCACGTGGCTTCTTCTCTTTCTCCTCTGCTGGTTTCTTCTCCGGCGCTGCCTCCTCTTTTGAAGGTCTGGAAAAAGGTTTCAGCTTGACACTCTCTATCTCTTGTTCTTGTGTTGGGATCTTCTTCACCTTGGTGGGTGCTTTGACTTCCTCTGGCTCTTTCTCTGGACTTTTCTTTTTATCTAAAGGCGTTAACACCTTGGCTGGGGGCTCCTTCACCTCTGGAGGAGTTTTCTCAGGTTTTCTGGGAAGTTCCTTGGGTTCCACCTCTCTGGAGATCTGCTCACCTTTCTGGAAAGGCTCAGTGTCTCTGGTTGGTCTTTCCTTCATATCTTTCTCCGGCTCCTCTGCTGCTTTGACAGGTTTCTCAAATGGTTTTAGTTTGATTATTTCTGGATCAACTTCATCTGAAGGCAGTTTCTTCGCCTTCTTCAAAACTGCAGTGGGTGGAGCAGATTCCTCTTCCTTCGGGGTCTTGGGAGTTTTCTTAAGAGAAATGGTATCTTCTGGTTTCTGGTCTTTGGTGACAGGTCTCGAACGACTCCATGCATCTTTTGGGGCCTCCATTTGTTCTTCTTTAGGTTTAATGACTTCTGGCTTTTTTACATGATCAGCTTTGTCTCGAGGTGTCCTCTCCTCCACAGGTCTCCTGGTGGAGACTGACATCTCCACAGTCTCTTCTTCATGAATCATCTCCTCCACCTCAAACACGGTGGTCCTGGTGACCTTCTGAGGTTTCTCCTCCACTTCAGCCTCTTTAGGAGGAGCTGATGGCACCTTCTTCAGTTTGATCACTTCCTGTTCCTCCTCCACTGCCTTCACCACTCTGGTGCTTTTCTTTAGCGTCGGAATCTCAAACTTTGTTTCCTCTTCCAAATGAATTTTACCTTTTTTGAGCAGAACCGTTTCTGAGGCAGCAAAAGTTTCATGTTACTTAAAATCATCAGTGATTGTAAAAGTGAGAAAAAACAACAAACAAGACGACAAACACTTAACAACTTTCACAGAAGAACATGTGTGTGTTGTGTATTTAAAATATACAATATACTTTAAAACCGTTCTATAATAAAAATAATGGTGAACCTATAAAACCAAGCAGTCGTGTGAGCTTCTGTGTTCATCATAAATAATTGAGTATTAAAGAAGTGTGAATCGGAGCTCGTACCTTTCTTCACGCCTCCAGGTGCCTGGACGGGTCCTTTGGTTTCATCTGACACAGAGAAACAGTTCAGGTCATTAGATCAGGAAACAAGAGCAAACAGGAGCAACGTTTCTCAAGGAACGACCGGTGTCGTCACTTAGTTAAAGATCGTAAGAAAAGATGAAGTTGTTAAAAGATTCAAAATCCACATGTGAGTGACATGAACAGAACAAACAACACAACAAACAGTGAGGACACACACACAGTGTGGACACACACACAGGGAAGTGTGAACATGTCTGTCTACCTGTCGGAGGAGACTTCTTCTCCACCACCGAGGGTTTTTCTGATTTGGCCGGTTCTTCAGTTTTCACCACAGCTTGAGGTTTAATCGCTTCAGTGTTAAAAGAATAAAGTTGAAGCTGATCAGAACACGTGGGTTTTATAAAGTCACAGTGATGGAGTCAGTTTGTGACGATACCTGCTTTAGTTTCCTCTTGTGGAGAAATTCTCTTCTCCAACTTCTTTTTCTCAGCGACCTCCGGCTGTTTGACAGCAGGAAGCTGTTTGCTCTCTTTGAGTTTCAAGATAGAAAAGGTTCAGTGTAAACCATGTGGTTTCTCTTTAACGACTCGTTTCTTCAGGATAAAGTTTCAAAGATCATGATTTAAGATTGACATTCTCCTACAAATGTCTTCACACACAAACACAGACATAAAACACGTGAAGAAGAGGAGCTGGTACCTGGTTGAGGAGCAACTGGTTTTACCAGCGGTTCTTTGACTTGTGGCGGCGGCGTCGTCCTCGACTCCTCGGGAACTTTTAATAAAGTGATACGACAACAGTGAGAGAAGAGTAGATACAGACAGAGAGACAGACAAAGACGAGGAGTTTCCACAGAGACATGTGACTTGTGCTCGTCTGAGAAAACAGGATCACACAGTGACACCAACACGAGTTAGAAGAAGAACAACATGGACCTGTGGTGTTTGAGGGATCAGAGTCGGACTCAGTCCACAGTGAGATGATTGGAACACAATGAGTGACATGACGTGAAAATCCAAGAAAACCTGAGAGTGAAAACAAGAAGGTGCTCCACAGATGCTCAGAAAACACGTGGTGCTCTGTGACACGGAACACTTCTGTCTTTATACCTCCTGAAGAGTCGTTCTCTTTCTTTTCTGGTTCCACAAACACAACTCTGGTTTCTACCAAGTTCTCCACTGTCGGAGGAGATATGTGTCGACCCAGTGGGGCGTCGACCTCCAACTCTCTGGTCCTGGTGGAACCATCCTCTCGTCCTGATTGGTGGTAAGACCTCTGGTTCTGCTGCAGTTTGGTTCTGTCTGTGAGTGAAGGTTCTGCGACTGAAGGTTCTCTGACTGAAGGTTCTGTGAGTGAAGGTTCTGTGACTGAAGGTTCTCTGACTGAAGGTTCTCTGACTGAAGGTTCTCTGACTGAAGGTTCTGTGACTGAAGGTTCTCTGACTGAAGGTTCTCTGACTGAAGGTTCTGTGACTGAAGGTTCTGTGACTGAAGGTTCTCTGACTGAAGGTTCTCTGACTGAAGGTTCTCTGACTGAAGGTTCTCTGACTGAAGGTTCTGTGACTGAAGGTTCTCTGACTGAAGGTTCTGTGACTGAAGGTTCTCTGACTGAAGGTTCTCTGTTCTTCTCTCTGTAGTTTGTCTCTTTTCTGAGCGAATCGAGCTGGTTTGGTTTGGTGTCAGTCCGACTCTGTGCAGCTGTGACGTCGACAGATGTTGGATCATGTTTATCTCCATCGTCTCTTAGTGGATGAGAAACTTCGGTCACTTTGGTCTTTGGTTGTTTCTGATTCATTTGTTCCGTTTCCTCCACAAATGAAGTTTTATCAGTTGTTAATTGACTTGAGAATTTTTTTAAATTAACATCTTTGTCTTTAATCTGTCGTTTATCAGTTAAGATTTGTGAATCACCTCTGAATTCATGCATCTTCTCTCTTGAACCAGAGAGCTTTTCCAGATCATCAGGAGAAATGAACCTCGGTTGAGTTTGTGATTTAACGTCTTTAATGATCTGAGTTCTCTCCGATGTGACTTCCATCACAGGAGCCGCTGACGTTCTTCTTCTCACTTCTTCCTCTTTAGCTTCTGTTATTAGCGGAGAAACTTCTCCATATTCACGTCTTAATAAAACGGTCTGCGACTGAACGTCCTCCAGAGAACGTTTTCTATCTCTGCCTGATGTTTTCTGTTTTGATTTCTTTCCTTTTCCATCTTTAGTCCTAATTTGTGTTTTGTCTAACTTCTGATCATCTTTGCTTTTGGTTGTTTTGTTGAGTGAAACTTGTTGAGACTCGTTTGTTGTGTTGGGTGTTTTCTGTGTGTCAGTTTGTTTCTGTCGTGTTTTTATTTCTTCAGCTTGAATCATTCTGTCACTTTCAGTAACTTTATCAGTTTTTACGTCTCCTCCGTCTTTCACAGATAAAACTTCCATCACGGATGTTCTCCTCCTCACTTGTTTAGTGTCTTTTAATTCAAATGGAGAAACTGTCTCGGACTGAGTTTCTCTAACTATTTGTTCATGAAACATCTTTTCTGAATCTTTTGTTTCTTCACTAGTTTGATCTTTTATTGTTTTGACTGATTTCAGATCTTTTTCTTGAGAGACGTCTCCTGACTCAAACTTTGTGTTTTCCCCCTGTGTTGTTGTTTTATCTTCCGTTTGGTCTCTAATCGGCTGAACTCTACTTCTCCTCTCTGACTCGTCTTCTCTGTCGCTTAGGGATTTTTCTATCTCTTCAGAAAATTGTCCCAACTCTCTCTCTTTGGTTTCTCTGTCTTCAACAGTTCCAGAATATATTTTGGGAGAATGGTTTTGTTGCGTTTGCTCGCACTTGGTTTCCGTTGGAGTTGTGCTGTCGATGTTCTCATGTCTTTTCAGCGTCTTCTTCTCACTGTCTCTCAAGTCTTTGACCTCATCATCCAACGTGTCTAACAGCTGCTTTCGCCCTGAAGAGATTCTATGATCCTGTTTGCTTTCATCAGGTTGGACTATATTTACTTCATCTTGACCCGTCATGATTGTTGATGATTCAGATTCCCTCTTCTTTTCTTTGTGAGAAGCAGTTTCTACTTGATGGTGTTTGTCTGGTTCTTCTCTCTCAGTTTCCTGATCTACCCTTTTCATCTCTGATGCTTCTCCCTCTGAGGACTTTCCTGTTTTTAGAGTTTTAGAGAAACATAAACTTTTTACAGACGTTAAGTCTCGATCAACTTTAGGTGCACGTGAGACTCTTATTTTCTGTTGCTCAGTTTTTGGTGTAATATTTACGTCATCTTTACCTAAAGTGTTTTCAGAGGAGAGTTGTTCGACTTTATCTTCTTGTAATTTACCTAAATTTGGTTTTCTCTCCTCTGGAGGAGAACTGTCTGTGAAACAAACATCTCCACCAGCTGCTGTAACTTCAGCGTCTTTAGTTTCTTCATGTTTTTCAGGAGCTGGTTTTGTTTCTGTAGAAGTTTGATCCATCACTGGTTTAACTGGACCTTTTCTGTCACTTTGTTCCAGTTGAGCTGTTTCGTGTTGGAGAGCAGTAACTTTATAAGTTTGATGTTTAACTGTTCTGATCTTGAGCTGCTCTGGTTCAACTCTGATCTCTGGAGCTTTCATCACTGACTCGCTCTCTGTCACATCTCGCTCGTCATCAACCAGCGCAGCTTTTATCAATAATTTCTTAGTTTGATCATGTTTCTCAGGACGTTCTCTGGAGAACTCTTTAGTTTGATCATGTTTTTCTGGAACTTTAATCGGCTCCTGTTCAGATTCCTGTGGTGACACTGACTCGCTCTGTTTCAAGTCACTTCCTTCATCATAAGCAGGAAACTCTCTAGACTCTCTCGCTGTCACTCTTTCCTCCATTGCTTTGACTTCAATAACACCTGAACTCTTCTTACTGGCTGGTTCTTTCCTCACTGGTTTCTTCTGCTGTTCAGTCAAAGTATTTTTTTCGTTTAGATTTAAGTCAGATTTTTGATGTGACTCAGAATCTGTTGGTGTCAGATTTGTGTCTTTGTTCAGGGAAACATGAGAATAATCAACTGTGGGAAGTTTGGATTGAATCAACTCGGGTTTATTAACTGAAGAAGGTTTCTGATGTCCTGTCTCCGTTTGTTCTCTTTTATCGGACTCTACGTGTGTTTTCGCAGATTTCTTAGTTTGAACGTGTATTTTTGAAGTGTTCTCAGTTGTCAATGATTCTTTCGATCTTTTAAACTTGGACTTTTCTACTCGGTCGTCTGTTGCTCTCCTCGCTTCATTTAAAGAATCTCTTTCTGGCTGATTCTCCTCACGTCTGTCCACACTTTGTCTTTTCTTAATTTGAGCTCCTTCTTCCTTCATAGGAAGTTTCCCTGAGATTTCAGGAGTTTTACTCGTTTTATCAGTTTCTCTGATGACAGATTGGATTTCCTCGTCTTCTTTCTCTTTCGGAGTCTTTAACCGAATCGTCTCTTTTCTTTTCTCAGCTGGAGTTTTATTTCTACCTGTGATGACTCTTGACTGAACGTCTTTAACTTCACTTTGGTTGGTTTGGGTTAAATGTTCATTTATTCTTTCAGTTTGTTCTTGGCTTGTTTTTATATCTTTGTGTTGATTTTCTTCAGTTTTTACATCGTCTGATTCAAGGTTTAATTCAAAGTTCTCTTGATTTGTTAACTTCTGCTCTTTTTCTTTTAAATGACTCGGTTCTGTCGACTGAATTTTCTCTTTAAGGACTTCAGGGTTTCCTTCAGCCTGTGTGTATTTTGTATCTGTGAGTTTTTCACTTTTCTCTCGTCTTAATTTAGTCTTTTCTTTGACATGTTGTTTCCGAGCGTTAGCGTCTGTGACCTGCTCGCCGCCTGCTGGTTCCTGTCTCATTCTAATCTGTGATGGGAGTTCTGGTTCTGTTATGGCTTCGTTCTCTGACAGTGACTCAGGAGAAACCTTCTCTGTCGTTCCTTCCATCGGACTCACCTTCACCAACTCGTGCCTCAGCTTAATGACTTTGGACAAAATGGATTCCGGCAGGAAGTCGCTGGTGGACTTCAGTTTTTCAGGAGTTGACGTTAAAACTGAGGTCAGTTCTTCTTCGTCTTTATAATTTATTCTATCTCCTTCTGTCTGATCTTTTTGGTTTGACTGTTTTAATTCTTCTTCTCTGACATGTTTGGCTGTAGGGATTTGCTCACTTTCCTTTAGCTTGTTAACTTTTATATCAGGAGATTTATGTTTCCTTGTTTTTACCTTAGATTCACTTCCTGTCACAACGATGTTTCCTTTAGGTTTGGAGACGAGTCTCGAATTTCGAGTCTCGGAACCTTCAGCAACAGACTCGTCAAATGCTTCGTCAGCTTCTCGCTTCAGATTCAAGACCACGTCTTTCACATCTTCACCCACAAGTTCTTCTTGATCGTTGTGAAACATTTGAGCTTCTTCTTCTCGTTCTACGACCTCAGCTGACGACTCAAACTCAGACGTGAAATGTTTTACGATCTTCGGAGCTCCAGCTCGTTCCTCATTTGATAAAAGAGCAGTGACGCCCCCTTGAGGACAGAAGGGTTTTAGAGGCGTGAAGACGAGGCACCATGTGGCGGTGCCAAGAGATTAGGAAGAAGACAACAACAGAAACACAGACATTTTGAGTTAAACCAGACAAACACAGACGTAATAAAAAGAAGAAGAAGAGCTGACGATGACAAAAGGAAAATATCCTGTCGTACCTTTTTCTGCTGTTTTTCTTTCTATCTCTTCTTCAGGCGACGTGACAGGACGAACAGTCGAGGGAACAGTCTCAGCCTCAGCTTCTGTTTCTTTGAAGATAATTTGTTTTTATTTAACGCAAGATATTCTTATTATTGTTATTTAAGAAGTTAGGATAAAAAAGAATCACTTTAAAAAGACGCAGCATTGAAAATGTGAAAGATGAGACGATGGCGTCTTTTTAAAACCACTGAAGTTAAACATGAAGACATGAGGAAGATGAAGGTGAAGATGATTTTCTCTCTGTACCTCTGGCAGCTGTTTGAGGTGAAACTCTTTTCTCCTCTGGTTTTGAAGCGACTGAAGTTTTTCCATCTCTCTTCTGATCTGCTTCAGATTCCTCTCTTCTCTTGACTTCTGGTTTTTCAGCCACTGATCTGATAACCTTTGGTTTCTTCAGCTCGACATCTGTCACTGACTCTTTCTGTGTGACCTCCACTGCAGGTTTAGTTTTTTCTTTCTCAGTGATTTCTCCTGGTTTGATCGTTTCAGTTGCTTCTTGTTTCTTTACTGAAACTTTCTCTGAACTCGTTTCATCTTTCTTTGACTCAGAAACGACCCGAGGTTTAATTTGAGTTTCGTCTTTTCTGCTTATTTCCTCAGCCACTATTTTCTCCTGAACTTTTGTAGATTTGCCTTCAACTTTAATTTTTGTCTGTTCAATAATAACTTGTGTAATTTCCTCGTTTCTTCTGTGTTTTATTTCTGGTTTAACTTCTGTTTTCCTGACTGATTCCTCTGTGGAAATCTTTGCTTCAGTTTTCACTCTCTCACTTAGTTTCCTCGATTCTGTGCTGATGAGAACTGAAGGTTTGATTTGATCTTTCACAGACTCACTTTCTGCAGTTTTCTCTCTCTTTTGTTTCTCTTTACTTTCTGTCATGATTTGAGTCTCACTTTCCTTCCTGACTGGAACTTTTGCTTCTTGTTCAGAATCGTCCCGTCGGACAGATGAGCCGTCTTTCCTCTGGTCTTCGGTTTCGACCGTTGTGACTAAAACCTCGCCCTCAGGTGTTTCCCTGGTGGTTTGCAGAGTGATGACGTCTCTGCCTTTGTCTGATTCATTTTCCTGAACTAAAGCTACAGATTTTAGTTTTTTGGTTGGTTTCCTTTTTATTGAGTCAGTAACAGATATCTCACTTCTCAGTTCAGACTTTTTCTCTCTTTGTGTCTTTGCTAAATCCTCAACTCCTGAAAACGTCACTATCGTCTCGCCCACAGGAGCCGAATCGTCCTCATGCAACACTTCGGTGTGTTCTTCCAGCACCTCTTCTCGTTCTTCTAGCGCCTCTTCTCGTTCTTCTAGCACCTCTTCTTGGTCTTCCAGCACCTCTTCTCGTTCTTCTAGCGCCTCTTCGTGTTCCCAGATCTCTTCTGCGAGCGACACTTCCTTAGTGGCATAATGAACTTCCGTCTTCTGAGCTTGTTTGCTTCGCTTGGTCTCAATAAGAGTCGTAGCTTCTAGTCGTTTTAAGAGTGGTTGAAGAACAGGCGTCATGTGGCGGCGCCAAGACGTGACAACAAAACACAAAGTCAGTGCGAGTTAGAGGACACACAGATTAAGAGTTAAATCACCGGCTGAGCATCGACATGTTTTCACAAGGTTTGTACCTTTTTCAGCAGGAGACACTTTTTTCTCTGTGACTCGAATCTTCTCAATCGTCTTCATTTCTATTTTGTTTCAAGATTTTTTTTAATCCAGGAAGATTTTTATGAAATAGAAATAAAAGAGAATTTCAACAATTAAAAAACAAACATGCAAAAATTGTATTAAATACACAGAACCCAGCAAACAGTGAAGATGTAAAGAACAGAAGAGGAACTGTGAAGAGGAGGCAACAGTTCAGTTTATGTCCCGTAATTATTCAGATTTAACTTTCTTTGTTGAACTGAATATTAAGAGATTGGCTTCAGTTCAAGTTTTCAGATTCAATCTCAGAAACGTAGCTTTAATAACCCAATGTAGGAAAATGATTTGTATAAATTTCAAATGAAACAGTTGAATATTTGAATACTTGATGACGTTTGGAGTAGTTTTCACCACATTCTGTCATTTCAGAGAAGACGAGTCGTAACTGAAGTGCTGCCGAAGGTTCACGTTCATGAAGCTGTACCTTTACGAAGAGTTTCTTCAACCTCTGGTTTGACTTCAGGTGTTTTAACCACAGAGATTCTCTCTGTTTGTTTCTTTGACACCTTCTCGATCTTCGCTTCCTGCACCTTCACAGGAGTTCCCTCCAGTGCTTTCCTCTCAGGAGGTTTCCTCTCATCTTGCGTCCCCTCCTGAGGAGCTTCTACAGGCCTCCTCTCTGGAGCAGCCTTCTCTGACACTTTGGCCTCAGGATGTTTTTCTGGAGCCATCTTTGCAGTTTCCTCCACTTTTCTCTCAGGTCTCTCTGGAACTCTCTCCTTCACCTCCGTTTTCTGTGGAGCTGGTCGCTCTGGTGCAGTTTCAGGTTTCTTATCAGACTTAAGTTCCGTCTTCAACTCAACTGCCTCATCCACTTTGTGAGGGACTTCCTCAGGCACCAGTTTAGGCCTCAAAGCTTTGAGAGGGTTTGACACAAACACATGCACAAGACGTGACTTTAGAGAAAAGAGGAGTGTGCTCACGCACAAGAAGATTCAACTCAACAGGAAACTTGACTCAAAAGATCTGTTCTTAGGTCCAGAGGGTGGCGCTAGAGGGAAGTTTCAGGCTCAGAGGAAGACATCAGGAGGTTTTATTAAAATCCAGAATCCTCCCCTGGAGAATGTGAACTGTTTTTACCGATAAATATCCTACATGATATATTCTGTTTGAGATAATAAGGTTTGACAGTGATTTGAGTGAAGTGATCCTGTTTGTTAGAGACGGAGAGGAGACTACCTTTCTCTTTCCTCGTCACTCGGTCTTTGGGAGGAGCGACGGCAGCCTCTGGCTCCTTTGCTGCTGTTTCAGGTTCAGGACGTTTTTCCTCCACAGGAACTTTAAAGAGCATCACAAACATCAGAAGATGAACTTGTGATGAAGAGTTGTTAGAGAAAAGCCACTCTATCGAGTGTGAGATGAGAAAACACCTGACGGAGACTCTGGAGCCACCGATTAGACGTTAAGAGTTTAAGATGCAGGTGAGTTTTAGTGTGAGGATGATTGACAGCTCAGGTACCTTTAGCTGCCACAGGCTTCTTCTGTGGAGCTTCTTCTCCTCCCTGCACCTTCAGTGGGACTGTGGGTGGAGGAGCTGGAGGAGGAGCCACCTCCTTCTTTGCTGCTGGTTCTGGTTCTTCAAGAGAACAGGTCATTCGTCAGACATTTGCAGAAAAACGTGTGTCACTGTTAAATTTAGACAAACGATTCACTCGCAGACATCGGAGACGGTTAAAGTTGAAGTTCGTCACATGAATTAAAAGTTTCAAGAAGTTTAAGAATTTAAACCTAAGTTCATCAAATACTCACAAAAACAAGATAAAAGTTAAATTCGGATTTAAGAGATCAAGAATACAATCCAGAGTGGCCTCTCAGCCCGACCTGTACCTTTCCTCGACGGTTCCTTTGTAGCGGCCGTCGGTTCTGCTTTGGTCTTGGCTGGTTCTGGTTTTGCATCAGGTATTTTAACTACTGGCTCAGGTTTGGGAACCGTGACAGGTTTTGGAGATGGAGGTTCTGGCTTGGCGACGGACGGTTGGGGTTCTGTCACAGGAGGCTCCGGCTTACGGACCCCTGGTTTTGTTTTTTCTGGTTCTGGTTTTGGTTTCTGGACTCCTGGTTCTGGCTTGGTCGCAGGCTTGACCTTTGCCAGCTCTGGTTTTCCAGGTTCTTCGGGGACTTAAAGCAACAATCAGATAGTTAACATTCAAGCAAAGAGACAGAAATTCAAAGATTCGCTTCCATGTTGAAGCTGAACAAACACAATGAAGACTTTGATACTGACGACACAGAAACACACACACTGCCTGAAGTCCTGAGAACCCAACACACATCCAGACAGAACAGGAAATACCTTTGGACGGTGGTGTTGTCGGCTTCTTCAGCGCTGCCGGTTTAGCTTCAGCCTCCGGCTGGATCTTGGCAGGTTTGGGTTCTGCTTTGGGAGCCGGTGAGGATTTAGGCTTTGGTTCAGGTTCTGCTTTTTGTTTGGGTCTGGGTTCAGGTTCAGGCTTTGCTGCAGAGGCCACCTTTTTGGGCTCTGCTAGAACCTGAGGCTTGGAATCATCTTCAAGTAGGTAACACAGACAGTGGCTAACGTTAGCATTAAGTGGTTGAAGGATGTACAAGTTACGAAGAGGCGTTCAGAATAGTTGACACTGAACTAAGAGACACACTGAAGCAGGGACAGCAACATGAGACACAGAGGACAAACAGGATCTGGATCCATCCAGACCAGACAGATGTTCACACTCGAGAAGCTACAGAGCAACGTGGAGCTGAAGTCATGAAATGAGCAGAAGAACTCGTACCTTTCTTTGGCACTCCAGGCTTTTCAGTGGGCAGTGAGGGAACAACAGGCTTCTGAAGCTCCTCTGGTTCTTTAAGGTTTAAACATGAGGCAGAAAATCAAATACAACATAAGGAATGAGAATCAGGGTGAGCTGTTAACACATCAGAACAGAGGAGGAGCCTCTACCTTTGACAGCAGGAACCTGCTTCTTCTCTGGGACTGAAACCACTGCAGGCTTTTTCTCCACTGGCTTTTTGGCCTCGACTACATGAAATGTTCAGTAAAGTCACAACATAGAGACATGGAGACGTTACTGAGTGAGGAGCACCTCATCACATCAGAAACAGGAAGTGCATGATTTCACATTGACGGTATGTTGGTACCTTCAGGCTGGACCTTCAGAGCTGCTGTGGGCTTCTCCTCAGGCTGTTTCTCTTCAGCTTTGAGAACTGACAAAGACAGCGAGTGAGTTAGCATCAGCTCAGAGACGCCGAGCGTTTGCAAATGAAGCAGAGAAGCACAGAAGAGATTTACAGAAGAAAAGAAAAAGCTTCTTCAGTAGATAAAGTAAATAGTGTTCTACTGTAGCAAGAGAGGAAGAGTGAGGAAACCAGGACAGAGCCGACAGACACAACAGAGGAAGATGTTAGTAGCGGAGGAAGGAGAAGTGAATTTGTGGAGAACAAGGCGCTGAAGCTGCGGACGATGTTCTGCTCTCGTACCTTTAGTTGGGATTTCTTCTCTCACTCCAATTCTCTGAGTCTCCACCGTTTCCTCAACAGCGACTCTGGCAGCTGGAGAAACACAGGAACACATCCAGGAACATGATTAGTATCAAACATCTGAAGTACAAATGATTATATCACTGTGACTGAAGGAGCTCAGACCCAAAGTCAGTGGTAAGAAGATGGAAACCATAACGATTGAGCTGCACTTTAAGGTATTGAAGGCCCTCAGGTAAAGAACCAGCTGAGGTGATTTCAACAAGAGGAAGCACAAGGATCTGACAAAGACAGAGAGCCAGGCCCCGGCGGCTCAGACCCACGGACCACCTGATCTGATACCTTTGGTTGTTGACACCTGCTGTGAAACCGTCTCCTCCGTCCGGCTCTGATACTCGACTGTGACGAGCAAGAAAGGGACAGAAGACAAGAAACGTGAGAAGAAACGTTGGTGACAACTAGAGGAATGAATACATCTCTGTGATCAACAGGACGAGGGTCAGAGGTCAGAGGTCAGAGGTGGTCCAGGACCTGAGCCTCTGACGAAAGGATCATAAAATGGTCCAAAGAGAAATAAAACAAACATTGTCACTCGTGAGTTCCAATTGTCTCATTATAGATATTCATCCATTACGTCACTTTATTAGTTCTGAACACTACTGAGTGTCTAACAAGTCAATTATCTTATTTACTTCAGTGAAAACAGGAAGTGAACTGTGTAACTTCCTGGTTCGACCCCGATGTTCTGCTTCATGACACAAACTCACTATCTCCTAAAACCTTAAAGATTTGGAGAAGGCTCTCAACTCGTTCACTTTACATTTTATTGTCTTTTCTTGATTTGTGGGGAAACAGTAAAATGGCTTAAAGGAAAGTTAAAGTTGAAGTAAAATGGACATTTACTTAATGAAATAAATTCCAGTAAACTGTCCGGTCTCTGTTTCCTAAATTTACATCCATGATTATTCTTGTATTTCCAGAAAACTTTGTTGAACTTGTAAAAAGCTCAAAGGATCTAAACGAGTGTCCTGTAAGAGCCTCAGCAGAACTCAGGCTTCACACATTCCATTAGACTCCATTGGTTTCCGTCTGAACTTTCACAAACTGTTTGTGTAACATTTAATTCTCTACAAGATTAAAGAGTTTGACTGTGAATCGACGACACAGCAGAAGATTAGTGTCACGTGAAAACATGGAAGATGTGAAGATGGTTAAAGATTAAAAAAAAGAAGAAGATCCCACAATGTCAGAGACTCAACAAACAAACGACATCACGTAGACGTTCATACAAAGTCAACACACACGTGACACAATGACGATGTTAAGAAGAACAGATCTGGGTAAAATAACATCTGTAAACAGTTTTAGTTATCCAGATTTTTCCAGTAGATAACGATCAGAAAACAAATCAGATTTTTTATTTTTGGCATCATTTAATACTTTTTTGGGATCATTTAAAGAATGGTTTGAGTTTGATCCCAGATCTGCTCACTTGGTTTGATGGTGATGGAGAAAATGAGGTTTGAGTAAAAGGAGAAAATACAACGTGTGTTACCTCTTCGCTCCACCTCCATCTCCTGATACGAATATTCAGCCGATTCTTTAAAAAACAACCATGTTCTTATTTATTTCCCTTCTTAAGAACAAATCATTTTTCATTTGTTAGTTTGTCAGTGAGGTGAGAATCTTTTTTCCCTTAATTGATGTTAAGGGTTTTCTGGTCAGGGTGAAGGATGTGAGAGGATGAAGAATAAAAACATAAGTAAATACCTCTGGTTTCAATCTCTTCTTCATACTGATAGAACTCAGCAGATTCTTTAAAACAAAAAAACATTATGTGATTTTAAAGATTTAGATTTGGTTTAAAGTCACATGTTTAAATGAGTGGACTCATAAAAAGCTTCACAGCTATGTTCTGCTCATGGTTCTAATCTTACCTTGGATTGCCACCGACGAGGACACGTCAGGCCTCTGAATCGAGGTGTCTGGGACATCTACAAGTTCATAACCAAAACTTTCTTTAGTATTCAAGAACAAATGTGTGTAAAGTAGAATTAAAACATTGACATTTAAAAAAATCCTCCTGCTCAGCAAAGTAGTCTGACGACAAAAGGTATGAAGAGCATTCTGGTCAGAGTCAGAGTCGACTTCATCCTGACTTTAAAACTATGGCCGCAGGTCGTTTCCCTATTTGAGCCCCTCTGGGGATAGATAAGCTAATGATTTAGATCCTATGACCTTAAGCACCTACACATACACGACAATATTTCTTGACACCAAAGGAAAGAAAGTCTAAATTCTATCCCTTTATTTTGACATGATCTGTTTTTGACCAGTTTACCAGTAAGAGGCTTGTAGAGGAAAAGAGGAACAGAGTGTTTGTAGCTCACTCTTCACTGTGGGAGTTTAAACGTGTTCTACTTGCTTTCATTGTTTGTAGGTTCTACGTTCATCAGTTTCCAGTCACACTCTGTGTGTTACGGGACATTTGGGGACCAGACAAACGGACCCAACATGAAACCAGTCCGCTGATACAAAGCCTCAGGCAGCGAGTAGCAGCATTCAGCCTCGTTCAGGTGATGCAGGCTCTGGATCATAAGTTAACTGGTTCTCACAGACTCGTCGCTCATGTGGACGACCACTAACTGCTCGTTATCAGGGAGCCCCTCTAGCTCGGGGCCCCTCTAGCTCGGGGCCCCAGCGGCTCGGTTCTACAGAGAACAAGAGGATTTCCTGAAATGCCCTGACACGTTCTAGGAGACAGAATACTCACCCATGGGAACCATTGCTAATTCAATTTCTGTGAAAAAGGGAAAGAGTGAAAAAGTGTTTAACACTAAAAGAGACCAAGGCTGAACAGAAGATACAAGGTGGCGTCTGACTAGGAACTGTACCTTTGCCAGACAAATAAAGCTCAGCTGTGCTCTTAGCCTCTCCTCTGGGCTCCAACCTCACAATCACTGAGTACACGCCTACATGGGATTAGTAATGAAGACGTTTAACACTCAGGAAAACAATCAGGAGGAAAATCTGCAGGGCTGTGACGGGCGTTTGGGGCGAGATGGCGCTCTACACACCTTCGTCTTCAATGGTCACGTTTCGGATGACCATGAAATGTCTTCTGTCCTCGCTTGTGAAGTTGTACTTTGTGCTCTCTTTCAGTTCCCAGGTGTCTTTGTACCATGACACGATAGCGTTGTCAAACGACACCTCGCACTCAAAGGTGGCCGACTGGCGTTCGTTGACTTCCACGTTGTGGATGCGTTTGGTGAAATGAATTTGCTCGGCTAAAACAGATAAAGACGTGAATGGGTAAATGGGTTTGGCATCACAACTGGGAATGTATGACAACAGCTGAACGGTAGTTTCACCGACAACACATCCACACGGTTAGAAATGAAGATCAGAGGACAGTTATGATGACTGGTTGTTTGGGGGGTGTTGAGTCGGGACAGATGTAAGAAGACAACACATGAGATGATGGTAGACTTCCTCCGGGACAGCAGAGCAGTAAAGAATGTTAAGACAGAAGAAGAAAGAGCGGAAAAAAGAGGGAAAACCCCAAATCTCCAACATTAGTTGTGTGATGGAGTCAAAGAGGTTAGTGAACGGGTAGAACATCCACGTCTAGAAGGTTGCAGGAAGGTTTCCAGGTACAAACCTTCCACCCAGAGGTCGGCTGATGACTCCAGGTGCTGGTACCTGCAGGTGTATCGACCCTGGTCTTCGTGCTTCAGGTCTCTGATCAGAAGCTTCTGAACCTTGTGCTTCACCTCAGACGTCAACCTGCCCTTCATCTCTAACTGCTTGCCGTTTTTATACCAGTGAGCCTCTACGTTAGGGACGGACAACTGACAAGACAGAGAGCACGACTGGCCTTCCTTACCCGATGTGTCCTGCAGATGCTTCTCAACCTCCACTTCTGAAAGACAAAACAAACATGCAGTTGGTTTGGACGTCACAGGACAGTTTCCACCAACCAGTGACCAACTGGTGTTCATTCAGACTGGTCTTAACTGTTGCACCAACCAAAACATAAGACTGGTTTGAATTACTCTCATAACTTAGAACAGCAAGTTAAGAGGGTTTATCTGAGGAGCGGACGTGAGACCAGGTTGTTCACCCAGCTCAGCATCCAGTGACCATGCCTACTGACCCATGACAGCGAGCTTGGCGCTGGAGATGTGCGGCCCACAGACCACCCGGTAGTTGCCCTGGTCGGACAACTGGCACTTCTTGATCTTGAGCAGGTGGCGGTCGCCACTGATGCTGATGTCGTACTTGTCGCCGTTATCCAGTTTCTGCGTGCCCTTGTACCAGGACAGGGTGATCTCTGGGTAGTTGATCTTGATCTCGCACTCGAACTCCGCCTCCTTGTTGGTGAAGACGGACTGATCGGAGATGTCCTTCACCACAGTGACGGGCTGCAAGAGACACGAGAGAGAAAGCTCCAGGTTACTGATAGAAAGGTTTTCTGATGTTTCCCCTGCCACAGATCTCCTGTTCAACTCCTGACTCCTAAGTGGATCTCAGAGTTTGGTTTGGTCGGTGGTAACGTGAGCTCCATGGACGCTCTGATCTTCTCTATCAGCCTCTTTTCTTTCAGTCTATCAGCTGTTGGATTCTGAGTGTTCATGTTGTTTGTGCAGCTGATCATGAACGTGCTGAGGTGAGGTTCTGTGTGTGATATGTCCTGACCTCTGTGCGCTCCATCCTCTTCTGCAGGTCGGCCACCAGTCGGGCCATGTCCTCGTCTGACTCTCTGTCTCCACGTTCCAGTTCCTGTCAACAACCACATTATTACTCAGGACGTTTCTCCGGACATGAACACACGAGGAGCTGACTGGGCGGAGCTTTACCGGTCTTCCACTTTCTTCAGCCTTCTCCTTCTTCAGCTGCTCGATGGCCTGCAGCAGGCCGCGGTAGTCTGTGATGCCGTACATGCGGGCATACTTCTCGTACTCTTTGGGGTCCACGTTCCTCAACAACTCCACAATGTCAATGTCCTTCTCCTCCTGTGGACTCTTCTGCTTCGATGGCGTCCTGAGGACAAAAAAAAGGAGAGTTTGATAGGATTTGTTGGAGAATATTTCAACAGACATCTGGAACCCGACAGAAACTCTGGTAAACTCACTTCTTCAGTTTGGCTCGGAGGTCTCCCTCGAGCAGCGACGCCTCTTTCTTCTCGTCCACGTGCATGTCGGTGCTGCACTCGATCTCTCCGTGGTTGTTGGAGGCAACGCACCTGTACTGGCCCGAGTCCGACTTGGTCACCTCTCTGATCTCCAGCTTGGCCTCCTGGCCCTTCTGCTCGATAGAGATGCGGCCGCCGTGCGTCACCTGCCTCCACTTCCCCTTCATCCACTTCACACTGGGGATTGGGTCTCCGCCCACCTTGGCGATGAAGGTGGCTGTGCCCTCTGAGGAAGAACAGGTGGGGGTTAATCTACAGTCACAGGTTGTTTGTTGCGTTGTGTGATGTGCTGTGTTTGTGTGAATCTCACTCTCAGTGACGTGTGCAGTTTTCGGTTGCTCAATGAAGAACAGGTTGTCCAGTTTTTTGGGTGGAGCAGCAGCTGGAGCTTCAGCCAGAGGTGGAGCTGCTCCTGGTTTCTCTGCAACACAACAACAACATTACACAACTGTTTTCTTCCTCCAATAAAAACACAGATATTGTTGTTTAAGTTTGAAGCGTGGTCATAGTTTTAAACACTGATAAAGAAAAAACAACTTTTTAATGAGCTGAACTCAGTGAAGCCTCTAGAATCATGAAAAACTGCAGTTTGTGAAAAGTCCAGTTCACAAACAGATGTTAGCAGCTACAACATGTAATGACATCAGGTGTCCAGCAGGTGGAGCCAGTCTACCACTGACTGTGTTTAAATGTTCTCGCTGGTGCTCCGCTGACATGAGTCGTCTCTTACTCACCTTTAACCGTCACTTTAGCTTTGCAGAACTCGCTGCCGCTGTCATTGGACGCCTTGCAGAGGTAGTCGCCAGCGTCGTGTCTGGAGGCGGCGCTGATCTCCAGACAGGCCGTCCCGTCGGAGAAGCTGATCCTGGTGCTGCCGGCCGACATCAGGTCCTTCCTGTCCTTCATCCACTGGATCTTCAGAGGAGGTGACCCGCACACGTGACACCTGAGGCTCAGCTTCTCGCCCTCGTCCACCGTCACCGGTTTGAGCGAGACGTCAAAGACCGGAGGCTTCTTGGCCTCTGCAGGAGAGAAAACAGAGGGTTTCATCTGAGCAGAGGGACGGACGCAGCACTGACGTCTATAACAAACTCATCATCTTCTAATAACATGATCTGTACTTCTACTGTCGGAATAAAAGAACAAAGAAATAAAAACAATAGAATAAAAGAGAGAAAAGAAGAAAATAAGGAGGTGAAATCTCCGATAAAACAAGCCACCCGCAACGCGCCCTCTGTAAGCCACACCCACCTGAGATGCCGACAGTGATGTCACATGAGGCTCTTCCCGCCTCGTTGGAGGCCTGGCAGGTGTAGCTGCCGCTGTCGCTCACCTGGCTGCTCTTGATGCAGAGCACCGCCACATTACTCTTAAAGCTGATGTCATATTTGTCGGAGCTGCTGATCTCAGCGCTGTCTCTGAACCAGCTGATGGACATGGGCTGAGAGCCAGAAACCCGGCCCTCCATCTTTACCAGTTTCCCCTCCATGTCCTCGATGTGCTCTGACGGCTTCTTGGTGAACACTGGAGGGTTCTTACGCTCTGAAAACAAGAGAGGGAAGCGACGTGAGGACAGGAAGCTGCGTTTCTCAGCACAAAGAAACGCCATCACATAGGCTTGAGTTAAAGAAGAGGGGCCGGGGGATAAGAGTTTGGGCCGGGGGTTAAAATACCTTTGACCGTGATGTCAGAGGAACAAGAGTCCTTCCCCACGTCGTTAGCGGCATGGCAGAAGTACTTCCCTGTGTCGGCTCTGTCCGCCTTCACGATGGTCAGGTGTGGCGTGTTATCCACGCAGCTCATCTTATAATTCCCCCCAGTGCGAATGTCTTTGTGGTCTTTGGACCATGTGACTTTAATGGGGGCGGAGCCAGTCAAGTGACACTCCAGCTCAATGCTGTCGCCCACTGTCACTTCCTGTGGTGACAACATCCTGTCAAAGACTGGAGGGTATCTGGGTTCTGCAGGTCCGTCAAAGAGCGGGAAGAAGAACATGCCACAAGAACAAGGACAAAAAACACGTTTAGATGAAAAGTTTCATAGTTGTTAATTTGTTAATATTATTATTTTATTAAAATATCACTGAGGTTCTGTTTTTATTAAACATTTCTCTCACAACCATAAACTTTAAACAAAGATGGATGACACAACGTCGCTTAAAAGTAAACTCAAATCATCTTGATCGCCCCCTGGTGTCTGGCTGCTGTACATGAACTCACCCCCTCCATGTTAGCAGATGGGACCAAAGTAAAAGAAAAGTAGACGATAAATAAATGTCTGTAAACATGTTTCTATTGTTTCAGGTCGTTCTTCTCTCTCTGATGTTTGTTCATGTTTCTGATCAGTTTGGTTTGAATCAGTTATTTGACGATATAAGAACAGTGTTGATTGACAGCTGGCCAGTGGGAGGAAGTGGACAAGTGTCGTCCATCATTATTCACAGTCTGTAGTCAGAGGTTCTCCACCTCTGGCTCGTGACCCCACACAGGTTCAGATCCCACACAGACAGGGTCAGGACATGTTTGATGGTTTCATAGAAGAACAAGTTTTATTTAATTGATGTTAAAATAAAGCTGAACTAAAATCAGCTTTATAATTGAGGTTAAGGTCAGTCAAAGTGAAAGAAGAATGTTTGTTAGTGTTTGGGATCAGAAAACTGAAGAATGATATCAGAACCCTTCAACCAATCAGCTCTCTCCTCACTGACCTTGCAGGGTGAGCTTGGCTCTGCAGGAGGCCGAGCCCACACTGTTGTTAGCCACGCAGGTGAACTCTCCAGAGTGCCTCATCTCACTGTGCTCGATCTGCAGCACGGCCGTGTTGTCGTCGTACAGCATCGAGAAGTCGTTTCCATGCGTCAGAGGCTCGCCGTCTTTCAGCCACGACACCTCGATGGGGGAGGAGCCGGCGACACGGCACTCGAACCTGACCGGCAGCCCCTCCGTCTGCTGCAGGCTGGTGATCTTCTTAGGGAAGGTCGGCGGCGTTTTGGCCTCTGGAGGGCCAGACGTGACAGGGAAATGTAACTAAGTACATTTACTCAAGTACTTCAGTTAAAACATGAAGTGTAATATCAAACACACATGTAAATGTACAACAGGTGATTTTTAAAATATGATTCTGAATAAGAACAGGTTATATATTTATTCGTTCATTTATTTATTTCATATTTATTTTTTAATAGGAATGTGTTAAACGTATACAACTTACTTGACAATTCATATTGTTAATTTTACAAATGAGCAGGTGGTTATTTTTGAGATTGAAATATGTAAATCTGGTGTTTCACCTTGAACGTTGAGTCTGCAGGTGGAGGAGGCGGAGCCGATGCGGTTCTCCGCCTTGCAGCTGTATTCTCCGATGTCGGCCTTGGTGGCTTTGCTGAGCTTCAGGTAGGCCACGCCCTTCGAGTACTCCAGCTTACAGGTGGGGCTGGAGCGCACCTTCCCGTCAGCCTTGAACCACGACACCTTGATCTCGGGAGTTCCCGCCACCTGACACTTGAGACACACGGCGTCCCCGGCGGTCACCTCCATGGGCTCCAGAGACTCCACAAAGTATGGTGGCTCTGCAGTGACAAACACAAACCATCAGAATCTACCAGAAATATGACGCCTGCTTCTTTTAAGCTGGTGACCAATCAGAGCTGAGAACACACCCACACCTCCAATCAAGTTTCTGTTTTCATCCAGGGCGAGAGGAGGAGATCCAGGGACTGACCTAAGCTAAGCTAATTAGGAGCTGCTAACGATCCCATAGAGATCCAGTGACTGAGCTAAGCTAAGCTAATTAGGAGCTGCTAACGATCCCATAGAGATCCAGTGACTGAGCTAAGCTAAGTCTCTGACAAACAGTTGAGAGGGGGAGCTCACCGAGAATAGAGACGGCCGCCTCACACGTGTCGTCTCCGGCCTCGTTGGACACTCGGCAGCTGTAGCGTCCTGCCGCCTCCTTGTCGTCTGTGCTGAGACACTCCAGGATGCAAGAGCTCTCCGTCGTGGTGATGTTGTGTTTGTAGGAAGCAAAGATTTGCTGTCCGTCTTTGTACCAGCTCACTGTGATCTTTGGTGTTCCGGTGTACGTGCACTCCAGAGTTAACGGTTTCCCCTTCTCCACCGCCACGTCCTTCAGCTTCTTGGAGAAGGCGGCGGGTTCTGAGGGACACGATGACGGTTTACAGAGGAACAAAGAGTGACCACAGACACTGATGGTTTGAAATCTGAGGTCAGTGTTTCTAGAAAAATACTTGACTGGTTTAAAATCTGTGTTTTCTGATATAAATGCACAATTATGTTTATTTCTCATTCTAAGAGGTGTTGACTTTTCTAAATTTAAATTATGTAATGTTTATATTTGTGTTCATGTTATACTGTAAAATATCAAACTTCATTTACATTTCTTTGTCAAATGGGTTTGATTACAAAATATACGGGATCATTGACAAGTTTTCTACATAAACAAACTGTATCAGGTGATTTTTAACCTCCAAATATCTGAATCAAACTGCCCGGAAGAAATGTGTAACTTGCAGATTTATTGTTTGACTTGGTTCCTCTGACAGAATGAGCTTCAGTCTGTGTTTCTACTCGACATCTGAAAGAATATCAAACATGTCTGACCTTTGACAGTGAGATTCACCGGACAGCTTTCCTTCCCGGCGTCGTTGGCGATCTGACACGTGTACTCGCCAGCATGAGACCTGTCCACGTTGAAAAGCTCCAGAACCACCTGGTTGTCCTTCAAGGAGAAATCACATGCTCGTCCCGCCACGATCTCCTTGGCTCCTCTGAACCACTTCAGTTTGAGCGGCGCGCTGCCTTTGACCATCGCTGAGATCGTCACATTAGAGCCCGGCATGGCCTCCACCGGCTGAGGTGGCACCACAAAGGACGGAGGTTCTGAGGACAGAGATCAAACTTGGAGGAGGCCGCATACTATTTATATATTTATATATATATATATATTCTTTCACATCATAGGATTCAAACTGCTCTGGTTCATTATATTTAAATAATAAGAGACTTTGAGTATTTCTGACCTTTGACAACCAGCAACGCGCTGGTTTCACTGGATCCTGCCTTGTTGACGGCTTTACATTTATACGTTCCCGAGTCGGACAGCTTGAGTGAGGGAACTCTGAGCATGCAGCTGTTCTCACTGAAGGAAATATCATGGTTGGGTCCACTCTGAATTTCCTCGCTATCATGGAACCAGGAGATGGTGAAAGGAGGAGAACCTGACACTTTACACTCCATCTCTCCGGCTTCAGCGACAACTGTGTTACAGTCCTTCAACTTCCTGGAGAAGGTCGGAGGAATGATCTTATCTATGAGGAGGAAACAGGAAGTCAGCGCTGCATCAGGACAAATGTTTGACTTCAATGTATTTTCATTTGCAGAGTTTGGAATGAAACCTCAACACTGAGATAATGGTCATTACGTCTGTTGACTAATTTTCAAACCAGCATATTTCTGAGTTAAACCTTAAATGTCAGTTTTAGTCTTTTGCTGTTTTAAATAATGTAAATATTGCAAATTGTTGCATTTGTTGAAGAAAACCTCCTCAAAGAATCTAAAAAAATATCGACAGCCATTTTGTTCCCATTCCTCCAGAATCTTATCGTCACTAACTGAACATAAATACTGATCAAAGCCCACGTTCAGAGAAAACACCAACCTAAGACGGTGAGATTAATTTTGCTCAGGTCCTTCCCGACCTCGTTCATGACCTCAAACGTATATTCTCCAGAGTCCACTTTCTCAGCAGAAAGAACGTTAAGGCTGGAAATCATCCGGGAGAAGGAGATCTTGTATTTCCTCCCAGAGGCCAGCTCCACGCCGTCCTTGAACCACTTGGGGAAGAGCTCTGGGGTCCCGCGCACTTTGACCTCGAGGGCGGCGATATCTCCTGCCGTCACACTCAGAGATTCGGGCTTATCCACGATCATAGCCGGTTCTGGAAGCGACAGAGAAGGAGCAGAACATGTTTTAAATCAAACCTGCAGGGGGACAGAACTCGAGAGAAAGAGAGAATTATATGTTTACAAACCTAGAACAGTCAAGTTAGCGAAACACTCCACACTCCCAGCATCATTTCTGAGTTGGCAGCTGTATTTGCCTGCCGTAGTCGCATCGGCCTTAAACACTTTAAGAGCGACCTGGTTGTTCTCACAGGTGATTTTCCTGTTGTCACCGTCCCTGAGAATGTGATCCTTGTCTTGAACCCAGGACACAGTAATGGGTTCAGAGCCTTTAACAGTGGCCACAAGGGTCACCTCCTCTCCCAGTATCACTGTCATGTTTGACAGTTTCTTCAAGAACGACGGAGGCTCTGAAGAGAGGAGAAAAACATCGGGGGAAAGTCAGCAAGGTGACAAATGTAACTGGAACTAATGATTTTCATTTGAGATCATCGCAATTTCTACTGACCTCTGAGTTTAACTGACATCTGGCAGGTGTCACTTCCTACACTGTTTGACACTTTGCACTCATATTGGTCGGCATCTGAGGCGTCTATCCCAATGACATGCAGCGTGGCTGAGCTGCCCTCGCTCACCATCTTATATTTCCTGCTCTCCATCAGAGGCTTCCTGTCTTTGAACCAGGTGATCTGGAACGGAGCTGTACCGCTCATCTCGCAGTACAGACTCACGTCCTTACCCTTCAGCCCTTCAACAGGCTCAGGCACTTTGACAAAAGATGGGGCATCTACAAAAAGATCAGCAAACTGTTAATGAGGCAAAGGGATCCATGACGAGACCTTAAAGCTGAGACCCGTAACACTTTCACGATTTCACAAATCAGTTTTGATGGCAGGAGGTTGTTGGAACAAGAGTCCAGTTGAAACGACAATCAAGACGTTGGAGTGGTTGTGGAAGATGTTTGGGACGAGAGCTGAGATGTTGTGGAAGATGTTTGGGACGAGAGCTGAGTGAGGTTTGGAAGATGTTTGGGACGAGAGCTAAGATGTGTGGAAGATGTTTGGGACGAGAGCTGAGATGTGGTGGAAGATGTTTGGGACGAGAACTAAGATGTTGTGGAAGATGTTTGGGACGAGAGCTGAGATGTGGTGGAAGATGTTTGGGACGAGAGCTGAGATGTGGTGGAAGATGTTTGGGACGAGAACTAAGATGTTGTGGAAGATGTTTGGGACGAGAGCTGAGATGTGGTGGAAGATGTTTGGGACGAGAGCTGAGATGAGGTTTGGAAGATGTTTGGGACAAGAGCTAAGATGAGGTGTGGAAGATGTTTGGGACGAGAGCTAAGATGTTGTGGAAGATGTTTGGGACGAGAGCTAAGGTGTTGTGGAAGATGTTTGGGACGAGAGCTGAGATGTGGTGGAAGATGTTTGGGACGAGAGCTGAGATGAGGTTTGGAAGATGTTTGGGACGAGAGCTGAGATGAGGTGTGGAAGATGTTTGGGACAAGAGCTAAGATGAGGTGTGGAAGATGTTTGGGACGAGAGCTGAGATGAGGTGTGGAAGATGTTTGGGACGAGAGCTAAGATGAGGTGTGGAAGAGATGTCTGAGATCTTGGAGATGTTCCTGAAGGAAGTTTGAAATTCAGCCACATAGGAAAACTGGATTGGTGGAAGTACAGTACGGACAGCTGATCTTTATCTGATGGTTTAAATAATATTTTGGATTTATTTAGGATGTTGGGTCAACAGCCCAAGATGGCTAACTTGTGGATGTTTGATGGAACTACAGCTTCCAGATTTGTGGGTACAAGATGTTGAAATAATGAGGAAATGATGTTTAGATGTTGTAGATGGGATCTTAACTCTAGATAGGATTGTAGAGTTATGGAAGGATCTCTCGAGTCGAGGTGCATTTCTTTAACGATGTTACGGACGTCAGCTTTAAGCAATAACACAAGAACCGTTTGACATCAGAGTCGTGAGTAAAGGACGGTTATGAATCAGGAAGCTGACCTTTAACAGTAAGTGTGCTGCTGCAGCTCACACTGCCAGCTTCATTCTGAGCTTCACAGGTGTAAACTCCATCATCATCAAAGCTGGCGGAGAGCAGTTCCAGGACTGCCACCGAGTCAACAAAGGATGTCCTGAGGTTGACCCCGTCTATGACCTTGGAGTCGTGTTTGTACCAGGTCACCCTCAGAGGAGCTGTGCCACTGACTTTACACTCCAGGCGGAGCGAATCGCTCTGCTTCACAAACTTAGTGGCAGGGAGTTTCAGCACAAACTCGGGTGGTTCTGTAATGCCAAAGTACAGAGATGTTAGCTGCTGGAAGCAAGAAGAGACTTGGTGGTGACAGGCAGGATGTCAGCTGACAGTGATGGGTTAGCAGCAGACGCAAGATGTTGTGTCAAATACAAACGCAACACAAATGGAACAAATGGTTGTTGAAAAGCTTCGGCAGCAAAATAGCTTCAAATGAAAACATGAAGGTTCTGCGAAGCTGAGAGAACGAGACAGAATCACTGGTTTTATCCAGTGAGGCGGGTGAAATGAAAACAGCCACAAGAATTAAATTAAAAGAGGAGGATCCAACCTTTGACCGTCAGGTCGGCACTACACTGTATCGAGCCGGCGTCGTTACTGACTTGACAGCAGTACGCTCCGCTCTGGGCCGCGGCCACTGAGTAGAGCTCTAAGAAGCAGCTCGTCTCCTCCAGCCCAGTGAAACACCTGGGCCCGGTCATGAGCTCTGAGTCGTCTTTGAACCATTTCACAGTGAACGGAGCGGTTCCTTTAAAAGAGCTTTTAAAGCGTACAGTGGAGTTGGGCAGAGCTGCCTGGGACTCGGGCAGTGTCGTGAAGCTCGGAGGTTCTGAAGGAAACGAGATGGAGCAGGTTGAAGACACAGTTACATTTTGGTTGAGGATTAAATGACCACTCACACTGGAGATCACGTTCTGACCTTTGACCAAGAGAGAGGCACTGCTCTGACAGCTCCCTGCTGGATTGGTCAGTTTACAAGAGTACACTCCTGCGTCGGATCTGTCAAGCTGCTCGATCTCGATAGACACAGCGTTGTCCTGCTGAATCAGTTTGTGTTTCACACCACTGGAGATCTTGGCCCCGTCTTTCTGCCACTCCACGCAGATCGGGAGGGAGCCGGAGATTTTGCAACATATCTGAACAAAGGAGCCCAAGATCTCCTGCATGTCTACCAGCGGTTTGATGAAGCTTGGAGGAATCACTTGCTCTGTTCCCAAGAGAGAATGATAATAATTAAACTGTGTTCAACGTGTCGAGCTGTACCTCAGGTGTTGTACGAGTTTTATACCGACCTAGTACGATCACTCTGACTTTGCAGGAGCAGATGCTGATGTGGTTTGACACCTGGAACGAGTATTCTCCATCGTCCTCTTTGTGAGCCGACAGAAGCTTTAAGCTGCTTGTGTTGTTCTCAAAGCTCAGTTTGTGCTGCCTGATGGACTGGAGCTCTTTACCATCTTTCATCCACTTCACTTTGAGCTCAGGGGAACCTGTTACTCTACAGTCCAGACTGACTGGGTCTCCAGCTGTGACCTTTATCACCTCTGGTTTCTCTGTGATCTGAGGAGGCTCTACAAGGCAAAGGAAAGTCAAACATTCATTTAGTGTCTGAGCGACACATCAAGACCATGTCAAAACCGATGATCAGTTAATGTGTACCTTGCACTGTGAGGGCAGCAAAGCATCTGTCCTGCCCCGCCTGGTTGACCACCTGACAGGTGTATCTCCCACTGTGAGTGGCCTCACAGGCAGGAATCATAAGAGTGGCCACATTGTTCTCAAATGTTCTCTCAATCTTTGGATCTTCCAAAATCCAGCTCTCATCTTTCTGCCATTGTACAGAGAGAGTGGGAGAACCCTGAACGACACACTGAAACTGGGCCATGTTACCCAAGACAGTGGCGATGTTCTCAATCCTGCTGGTAAATGTTGGTGGTTCTATTCGAGAAAACCAGTGAAATGTTAATTAAACACTGAATCATCACCTCAGGAGATAAAAATGTGATCTGTGATCAGACGGACCTTTGAGCTTCAGCGTGGTCTTACAGGTGCAGCTGCCCACCTCGCTGGCCACAGTACACTGATATTCACCCACATCAACAGCTTCACATCTGTGCACCTCTAGACCCACAACGTTGTTCACCTGGGAGAAGCCATGTTTGGCACTGGGTTTGATCTCCTTTGCATCTTTGTGCCACGAGATTTCAAATGGACCCGTCCCAGACACCTGACTCTCAAAACAGGCGCTGGAGCCTTTCACTACTTCCACTGGAGTCAGCTCTCTGATGAACGAGGGCGGTTCTGAGATGAGAGGAGACACGCACAGGACTTTACTCACTTCCTTCATATTTTAGGAACCAGACCTTTCTTTACATTTCTTTCTAGAGGTTTCCCATTGAAATAAATCTAAAAGTTATCAACTTGAATGGTATCCATTAGGATGGTTAGGTTGCCAGTATATACAGGATTCACTTTACACAAGAGGACATATTCCATCCATCTTCAAGTTGATAATTTTAATTTGTAGAATTTCTGTAAAATGCTCAGAAAACATTGGTTTTCTCAGACTGTCTCTTTTCAGCTTCTGTCTCAATCACTTAGTTTTAGCTCGCTCTGATTGGTCAGCTGGTTCTAAGTGCAGGTTAAAACTTACACACTACATGAAAAATGTTTCCTTTAAAACTAAAAACTGAAATGAAGTGTAGGAAAGACGGCCTCCTATGGTTCTTTGGGAAACCTCTGCTTTATATCCTCTATTCTTTATACACTGCCATCATGTCCTCTGACACAACTGACCTTTGACCTTGAGCTCCATGCTGCAGCTCTCGCTGCCGGCCTCATTACGAGCCTCACAGTAGTAAATCCCACCGTGTTTGATCTCAGGCCCACAGACTTCCAGAGTGGCCACAGAGTTAGTGAAGGAGATCTTGAAACGATCACTGGGGAGGATCTCCGAACCTTCCTTGAACCAGTAGACGTCTATCTCAGGTGTGCCGGCCACGTGACACTCAAAGACTTTACTCTGACCGACACGGACCACAGACACACGGGCCGGAGTCTGTACGAACGTAGGAGGCTCTACAGTATAAAATAAGATGATTGATGTCACCATGAGAAAGACCATGAGAAAATCTGTGATCTCTATAAAGTTGAAAGTGTTTAAGTTTCCATCCAAATGTTTCTCAGACTTTAAACACATCAGAGTGTTTCCAGAACCTCTGGCTGCTTTCATGTTTCTTTGATTCTCAAACCGTACCATGGTTCAGTCTGATCCAGACCAAGACCACTTGTTTTGGTCAGATTAAATGTTGGTCCCTAGTCTAGACCGTGGTCAGAGGAACCTTTCACACCAAATACTTTGGATCAGACTAAATGGAGAAGAATGAAGTTCAAGAGTTTGAAATTCATCATCTATCGAGAAATGGAGGATCAGTGTGACGCCAAAGGAAAGACGCTCATTTAAATTCAAGATGCAATAAAGCACATAAGAACATATGGATGGAAACACACATATTAACTCATGTCACACAAAGACCATTGACCTTTGACAAAGAGTGTCGTCTGACATGAAGTGGAGCCGACGTCGTTCTGGATCTCACACACATATTCTCCAGAATCTGAGGTTTTAGCAAAGAGAAGCTCCAATGAGCTGCAGGTGTTGTCTTTGGTCACAGAGCAGCCGGCACTGGACAGAATCTCCTTCTTGTTTTTGAACCATTTGATGGTTAGTGGCGGCGTGCCAGAGAGCAGAACGTTAAACTGGACCTTAGAGCCCGGCAACACATTCATGGACTCAGGCTTTTCAAGAATACATGGAGGTTCTGGAAGAGAAAGAACAAACCTGGTGAAATCTGCAGATCTTCCAACGGTTAGTTGTGTTTCTTTACCACAAAAACAAACCTTTAACAAATAAGATCCCAGAGCACTGGACCGTTCCTGCTTTGTTTTTGGCAATGCAAGTGTAGCTGCCGCTATCTTTAGCATCAAGATTAGAGATCTCCAGCAAAGCAACATTCTCAAAGAACGTGCATTTCTGTTTGTCATCAGTCTGGATCTCGTTCTTGTCTTTGTACCACTGGATGGTTATCGGTAGCGAGCCAGACACAAGACAATCCAGATGAGCAAACGACCCTTTGATTCCTTCTGCCTGCTTCAGTTTTCTTGTGAAAGACGGTGGAATTATTTGATCTAACATCGGTAAAAGACAGAAGAGGTGAGAAACAATGTTCCAAGTAAAATGAAAATAAACAAATATTAGCTTTCAAATAAACAACTGACCAAGAACAGTGAGCGTGGCTTGGCAAGAGCTTTGGCCCACGTCATTTGAAACCTCGAAGACGTATTCACCACTGTCACTTTTGTCAGTTTTGATAATCTTGAGCACAGAGCTGGTGTCTGTGCTCTGAACTTTAAATCTCTGGCCTGTTGTCATCTCTTTTCCAGCCTTCAGCCATCGGGCCTTCAGGGGCTTTGTGCCTGAGAATCTGGCCTCGAGCGTGGCTGGATCCCCCTGGGTCACACTGATGGATCTGACCTCCTCAGTGACTTGAGCTGGTTCTGAGACGTCAAACACAACAGTCAGCAAGGAATCACAAACCTGAAGTCATTAACGGAGCAATGAACCAAGAGCTGATGAAAGTGACAAACTGAGGTGAAGATCCATTTGGGATTGATCAACTCACAAGTCAGAACATTTAAATAGTTATTTCCAGTAAATGCTCAGATCTGAATCCATCACATGGTTCATTCCGTGTCATCACGTCTGTGGGCCGTACCATCAAACACATTAAGTCGGTGCTGATATGGTCACATGAGATGATTTTATCATCAAGGGAGATACGGGCTGAAAAAGTTTGAACTTTTTGGGGGAATCATGTGATCAAATCCACCTGAAAATGTACTTAATATCTGTGATGGTGTGAAAACTATGATTTGACATAGGATGACTCATCCTGTGTCATGAAAAAGACCAATGACAAATTCCCTGCAGGATGAAAAGTAATAGAAGTCTAGCTTTAACTTATTCTTGTTAACGTCCGGCATATGTGTTAATTAGATGGAAATGATTGGCCGGTGCCAATAAAGAATAGAATGGAACCTCGTTCAGTTCCCTCTGAAACACCCGTCTGGTTCACATTAAAATGACTTGACTTCATGAGTTGATAGAGATCCGCTGAACACACTCAAACAGAATCATTTCACAGATCCACAGGATCTAACCTTTGACGGTCAACACAGCGGAGCACGTCTGGCTCCCGGCCTGATTCTGTGCCTGGCAGCTGTATTTGCCTCCATGGTTGCTCTGTAAGCTGGTGATGTGCAGCAGAGCCGTGCTGTTCTCATATGTGATCTGAATATATTCAGCTTCTTCGAGCTCATGGTTGTCTTTAAGCCAGGACACAGTCATTGGCTCTGAGCCCTTCAGACTGCAGCTCAGAGAAACCTGGTTCCCCACCAACAAACTGAGGTTCTCCAGCTTTTGCACAAATGATGGTGGTTCTACGGGAATAGATTCACATTCATGTTATTGCCGTCTTTGTAGAATGGTAACCTTGTTAACTCAGACTTTATAAATCCTTCTGAACCAACCTTTAAGCGTCACTTGACAATCACAGGCTGTCCTCCCCACCTCATTCTCAACCACACATTGGTACGAACCAACGTCTCCTGTCTCGACTGCCAGGACCTGCAGCGCCACCAGGTCCTCTTTCACAGTGATCCTGTGTCTCTTATCGTTTCGAATGGGTTTAGCGTTCTTAGAAAACGACACTGAGAAAGGGGCAGAACCAGAGACCTGGATTTCCAGGATCATCTCAGAACCTTTCACCACATCTCTGGGCTCCAAGATTCGAACAAACAACGGTGGTTCTAGAAGAAAACAGCAGGTGTGTGAGGACGACCACTGGACCACACATGACATGATGAGGATCGATACAAATAGTTGACTTGAGTTATATTGAGAAAATGAAAAGATTATTTTTCTGAATTACTTCTATAGCTCTAATGACATTTAACACATCAGTTGTTACTCTATGGAGAGGCTACACCTCACTGGTCACCAGGGCAGTGTTACACCTTCACTGATTTGTCTTCACAACAAAAGAAAAGAAAATATCTTCAGTGTCACAATAAAAGTCTTAATTTCCTGACCTTGTGATTCACTAAAAACTTAGTTAAACTGAACTGAACCAACCTTTGACTGTGACTGTGCTGCTGCAGCGGTCACTTCCTGCCTCGCTGGACGCGACACACACATAATCTCCACTGTCCTCCACCGTGCACTCAACCATCTCCAGAGATGCCACTAAGTCAGTCATGGTCATTGTGTATTTATGAGCGGAGCTGATCTCCATTTCATCTTTGAACCACTTGAACGTGATCACGGGGCTGCCCGTCACTTTGCACTCCAGCCTGGACGAGTTGCCGCTGGTAACCAGCTGGGTCGTCTGAAGCTTCTGCACAAAGACGGGAGGTTCTGAGAGAAGAGGTCAACACTCGTTATCGGATGAAGACATAACGTTCGTATCAAAAGACGAGTTGATGACACTCAAGATTTATAGAGATGCTGACGACAGGCACCTTTCACAAACAGCCCCGCGGTGCAGTCCACCTTCCCGGCATCGTTGGACACTTGACATGTGTATTTAGCAGAATCACTGGGTTTCACAGAGTGAAGCTCCAATGAGCTTGAAGAAGCCTCTTTCTTTATGAAACATGTGCCTCCAGTGAGAAGCTCCTTCTCCTCTCTGAACCACTTCACCACCAGAGGAGCTGTTCCAGTGAAAGCTGCTTTGAAGGAAACTGTGGTTCCTGGAATAACATCCTGGTTGTCTGGTTTCACAGTGAACACAGGGGGCTCTGCGGGCCGGCAACAAAACACAATGTAAATTTCACATTAATTTTGATATAATTCAAGGATTAAACACAACAAACTGAAGAACAACATTAGCCAGGCAGTGATAACCTTTGACATAGAGCGTGCCGCTGGTTTCTTTGAAGCCGGCTGAGTTGGTGGCTCTGCATTTGTAAACTCCAGAATCAGATTTCTGCAGGTGTGTTATTCTCAATGTCACAGAGCTTTCTTTGAATTCAGGCTGGAATTTGGAGCCGGACGTGACCTCCTGGTCGTCTTTGAACCAACATATGGTCATTGGCTGGGAGCCTGACACCTTACACTCCATGGAGATGTCATTACCAATGTTACCATCGACTCTTTTTAGGGTCTTGGTGAAAGTTGGAGGCATTATCCGATCTGGTTGTTGAAGAAAGAGTATCTCATATGTTAATACAGTTTCATTCTGTTCAGAAGAAGCAGCACTGAGATGAAATTCACACAAATAAACCAGTTTATCAAAGTTATTGCAACGTTTCAGTTTGAAGACATTGACTTGACGAATGTCTCAAAAAGACATTGATACAGTTTGATGACTACATGATTACAAACCTAATCAATAAATATAGATTTTGAACTTTTATTATAAATCATTGAAATAGCAGAGCGCCAAACCGACCTAAGACCGTGACGGAACACGTGCACTGGTCTTTCCCGACCTTATTCGACACCTCCATCTTGTACTCTGACGTGTCGCCTTTTTCTGCTGTAAGAATCTTCATGGTGGCGACTTTGTCCTTCAGAGTCATTTTATATTTACGACCACTGATCATCTCCTTCCCGTCTTTCAACCACTTCACTTTGAGCTCTGGGCTTCCAGTGAGTGTGCACTCCAATGTGGCTGAGTCTCCTGCGGTCACACTAATGGACTCGGCAGGTTCTAGGATTCTTGCAGGTTCTGGTACAAGACAAACCCGTTTGTTATTGAGACATAAGAGTGAAGACACCAGAATCTATAGAATCTTATCTGAGACTAAAATCTCTACAAGTATCTCTGCATCAAATGTCATCTGACCTTGGACGGTCAACGTGGCTTCGCTTTTTTGTTGTCCCGCCTCATTCTCGGCTTGGCACGAATACTTTCCGCCATGACTGATGGCCACTGTTGTTATCAACAAGCTTGCAACGTTGTTCTCAAATGCCAGCTTGATATTTGGATCATCATCTCTGAGTATTTCAGAGTCTTTTGTCCATTTAACAGTGATGGGTGCAGAGCCTTTAATGGTTCCCTGTAGTTTTACTGTATTTCCCAGTACTGCTGTGGTGCCCTCAACCCTCTTTGAGAAGGTTGGTGGTTCTGGAAAACACATGATTAGATCAAACTGAATCTAAAGCACAAGATTGAATCTCAGTCCCAGTTTAATAAAACTCGTACTAACCTTTAAGTTTAGCTAAAGCCTTTGAGGTGACTTTCCCCACATCGTTAGATATGACACACTGATAATCTCCAACATCTGCACTCTCAAATGTCTGGATCTCCAGCCGTGACACGGAATCCTGAGAGATTATTTTATATTTCTGATCGCTTGTGATGGTTTTCTTGTTTTTTAACCAGCTGATTTCAAAAGGCGCCGTTCCTCTGATCTCACACTCCAGCTGTGCAGCGGCGCCCTTCACCGCCTCCACCGTCCGAAGCTCGGTTCTAATGCTTGGTGGCTCTGGTGCCAGATAAAGTGTTCGTAGTTAATATCAAAGATTCTCTGAACTGAACAATGAGTGTAAAGTCAATCAGAGATTAGACAAACCTTTCACAGATATGAGGGTGTTGCAGTTCTCGCTGCCAGCATTATTTGACACCTCACAGGTGTAACTTCCACTGTCTGTGACCACGAGGTTCAGAATCTCCAAAGTGGCAACTCCGTTCTTAAAAGAGATTTTATATTTTCCTCCATCACTAAGCTCTCGCTCGTTCCAGAACCAGTGGATGTGGAGCTCGGGCGATCCTTTGACAGTGACCTGTAAGCGTGCAGCTATGCCCTGTTTCCAGATAAACTTAGGCTCCAGTTTCTTGACAAAGTTCGGAGGCTCTGAAAATAGTTTTTAATTGAAAAACACCAAGATGTTTAAACAAAGAGACGTAAATAACCTAAATAACCGTGACAGAAGAATCTGAACGAGATGCAAAAGAAAAGGCAAGAAGTCAGCAGTGCATAGTGTTAGTATCAGCAGTAACCCACCCGCTCATAAGGAAGCTAACGGAAAGATCACTCTGAAGATCTTACCTTGAACTGTCACCACAGCCTCACAGGACGAGCTCCCAGCCTCATTAGTGGCTGTGCACACATATTTCCCAGAGTCCTTCACTTTGGACTTGGGTATCTCAAGGACAGCCACCTTGTCCTCAAAGGACAGTTTAGACTCAATGCTCTGGTGAACTTTTTTGCCGTCCCTGGTCCAGGTGACGGTCACACCAGTGTCCTCGTCCACCTGACACTCCAGCCTCAGCGGGTCATTGACAGCGGCTGACACCGGCTCAAAGGTCTTAACAAAGCCAGGCTTGTTGATAACCTTGAGTTCTGTGGTGAAGGTCGCCGTGCTGACACTGTTGGAGGCCTTGCACAGGTACACTCCCTGATCGGTCGGCTCAAGACTCTTAATGTGAAGGGAATATTTGCTCTTTTCACATTTAGTGACATAGTTCTCCTCGGAGGAGGAGATGGCTATGTTGTCCTTGTGCCAGACAACTTCCATGGGCGAGGAGCCAGTGAGCGAGCACTGGAACACAGCTTGTTTTCCCACATACAAAATCATTGGGTCTGGTTTTGAAACAAATACCGGCGGGTACATTTCTATGGAGAGCAGGTAGAGCATAAAGAAATTGGAATACATTTTGAAAAGTGGAAAAGAATCAACAAAGAAAAAGCCAACGTGTGTGATGCCAACTTGTTGATCAACGTTTAAACATGAGAATATTTTATCATCAACATTATCAAATGCAACATGACACCAGATCCATTTTTCACACGCAAATGTGTATATAATTCTCTCTCTCTCTGAAACACACATGCGTAAAGTGATGTTTGAGAAAAGGTCCCTCTGGGGTCTTACCGGTGACGATGAGCGAGGCGGTGCAGCCGTCAGTGCCGTGCTGGTTGGAAGCCTTTGCAGCTGTATTCACCGCTGTCGGCCTTCACTGGGTTCAGGAGCTCCAGAGAGGAGCTGCTGTGGCTGCTGATGATTCGATACTTCTCGCTCTGTCTGATCTCAATGCCAGACTTGTACCATTTGAAGGTCACACTCGGAGCGTCCTCGATCTCACATTCGAGCTTGGCATGTCCGCCAACGTTTATCTCCAGAGGTGAGATCTTCAGCCTAAACACCGGTGGCACTAAGGCACACACAGACAAATGAAAGGCTGAATGTCAGTAAAGGAATCTATGAAACGGGTGAACACAACTGACAGATCAGGAACATAAATGGTGAAATGTACACAATGGAGGGAGGGAAGTGTGACTGTGGAGGAGAAAATTAGCAAGAACATTAGCCCCATGGTTTCAAAAGCTGCCAGGAAGAAGATGTTGGGGGATTGTGGGGCTAGGGTTCAAGCTAAAGGGAGGAAAACAAAGGATATTTGGAAGATGAAGCAATGTCACAGTGAAGCCCTGAAAGCATGCAGAGTGAAAGTGCAGATGTGAAGAGAATGAACAAAAGGGATGGTCACACAACAAGGGTTCAAAACAAAGGGACCTGAAGTCACTGACATGCCACAGTGACCATGACAGACCGTGAAGTCTGCCTGAAGACCATGATCACCACAGCCATTGAAACAGGATGCTTATTGTGTGAAGCTAGACCTGCATGGCTGTGATGGTTCTGGTCTTTAGGCAAGAACTGACCATAAAATGAAGTGGAACAAACAAGACATGGTGAGTTAGTACCACCCACTGACCCACAGGTGGTGCTCGAGCTGAGCTATGAAATGAAACTAGACCAAGTGACAAACGCAGCGTGGAGACAGAGGTCTTGAATGAACCAGTTGGTGTGAATGATTAGTTGTTCTCAGAGGAAATGGATGAATGAGTAAATGAATGGAAAGTAAATGTTTCCTATCATCAAACCTCTTGACACCACAGTGAGTCTTGAAGACGTGGTCGTCCTGCCGGCTTCGTTCTCAGCCTCACAGACATATTCTCCTTGATGCTTCTCCTTCACAACCTTGTTGATAACCAGTGTGTATGTATCATGATCTTTGGAACACTTGAACTCTTTGCCAGATTTCACCAACTGTCCGTTGAAAAACCAGTTCACCTTTGTAACATACTTAATGGTGGTGCTAAATGTGACTTTACTGTCTTCTTCGATCGATAACTCTCTGAGGGAGGTGACTACTATGGGGAATTCTCTCTGTTCTGGCCTGGGCACTGCGATCTCCTCTTTAAAGATCTCCTCCATGTGCTCCTTCTGAACATCTACCACCCGTTCAGTGGGGGCGACGGTGGGAGGAAGAGCTGTGGTAAGAACTGCTGCACCTACATCCTTTTCTCTGCCTTTCAGCTCCACTGACCTCACTTCCTGTCTTGAAACCTGTACTGACTGCTCAAAAGTCATGTGAGCCTCCGTGGAAACTTTGACCTGGGATGAGATGAGCTGCTCCATCTTTGCTGCCTTGGAATCCTGCACCACCACCTGCTGCTCAGCTGCGGCAAATTCAACTGTCCTTTTAGACTCTGTCCTGAGTGCAGCACTGTGAGAACTAATAGCACTGAAGTCCACTGCACTCTCTGCCACGCTCACCATCTCCACCATGGACGACATCATTTGCTTAGAGGTAGCCGAGGAGACCTGGGCTCTCTGAGGTTTGTCTAGCTGCATCGTGCCCGGCTGCTCTGAAGTAAGAACATGGGCTTCCTGGTACACGATGGAATGGAAAGCTGCCTGGAGTTCAGTTCTGAGATCAGCTATCTGAGGGTATTCACCCTCGAAAGCCAGAGTGATCTCCATGGGGGCCCCTGTTGTGGTGATAAGGTATGTGAACATGGCCCGTTTGGGCTGTCTCTGGACCTTGACTTCCTGCACTTCTACAGCCTGTAACCTGTCTACGACATCAGCCAGTAGCACTGGCTGGTCCCTGGCCACAGCCGACTGCAGGGCAGCTCTGAGCTGCCGCTGTGTTTTCAGACTGGATGGTTTTGGGATCTGAATTACAAAGGTCATCTCTTTGGGAAAGGCTGGGCTGTCTTTGGATTCTGACGCCTTTACGGATAGTTTTGGCTGAGTGGTGACAGCAACTTTACTGGACTGAGACTTGGTGATCTCCTGAGAGATCTCACCCGTCAGTACTTGCTTCTCATCCATCACTACTGACTGCCTGACTGACTGACCCTCCTGGATCTGAACAGCAAAGTCCTGTTCTGCTGCCTCTAGAAAGACACTGCTCTCAGTGGAGATCTCCTTCTCCTCAATCTGGATAGGCTCAGTGCGAAGTTTGGGCTCCAGAGCCATCTGGCAGGTGAGTTTCTCCACAGCTGTGAGACGCTCTGTGTGGCCCTCCTCTAAGGCATGACAATCTGCCACACTGGTGACATGCATCACGTTCCAGCGATCCTCTCTCTGCACTAAAGCCCTCTGCGGCTTGACGTCAGCGCTGACCGGCGTCTCCTTCGGCAGCTGAAGGGGCTGGTAGGAAAGCTGCAGGATGTTCTGAGGTCTGGGCTCAGTTCGAAGCTGAGACTGAACTCCAGTCACAGACAAATCCAGCTCTGTGTTGTAATTTGCTGTGAGCTGTGTTCTCTCTTCTGAAATGGCTGCATGGCTTCTTATCTTTTCTTGTTTCTGTGCGGCCACCTGCTGGTTGGGCTTGTCTGTTATTAGAATGCCCTCTTTGGGCAGCGCCTCCAGGGGTTGAGCTGAATGGAGATGCAGTAAAGTAGGACCCTCTTTCTGCGGCTGAATGGTCGTAGAGCTGGCCTTGGCCTCAAACTCTGATGCATCCTCACAAAGTAATGTCCTCTGCTCATCCTGACTAACACTGTGCAGCAGAGTAGGACTCTTCCTGGTTCCTGCCTGCTCTGGTGTTGGTTTCTCACAGGTGAAGCTTTCCTCAGATGGAAGGAGGTCCTGGTCTGTGATAACCTGCAGATGTAACAACTGCTCCCCTTCTATCTGAGAACGAATGGACGTGGCACTGGACAGACTCGGCAGCTGCTGAGTAGACTCAGCCTGAAGCATTTGCTTCTCTTCAGCCGTTAGAGCTGCTTTCACGATCTCATCCTTACAAAGATAGGCTGACTCCACAGCCGGTCTCTGGATGGAGAACTCAGTCTCCTTGGAAAGAGTCTGTTTAGACTTGCTGACTGAAGCCAAGACAGGTCTGTGCTGTTCTTTGCTAATGGAAGATTTTAAAGCAGAATCTGCTGTTGCTAGTTCAGATGTATGGCCTTCTGCAAGAACTTGTTTTTCAGCAGACTGGGCAGAGTATAAGATCTTAACACCTTCCTTCACCTTGTAACCCTTCTCTTGCTGTGGTTTGGGGAAGTCCTCTGACTGCTCCTTCAGGAGAGATAGCTGGGACTGGACTTGATGCCCACTAACCAGATGTTTTGGTTCTGACGTGGGCCTTATAGAAGCAGACTTCCTGTCAGCCAGAGGCTCTGTGCTAACAGTAGACAGTGGGTTGAGCTCTTCAGCAACAGCTGTCATAACCTTTGACATCCTTTCTCTAGCCGCCTGAAGCTCAATGACCTCTGGGCTTTGGATGCGGTCACAGTGCTGCTCTGTGAGGTCCTGACTCTCTTCGACAGATGTGCTAAATGTTGCCATATGAAGCTGCTTTGCTGGAACAACTGAGACTCGAGGAGGGTGGGTGGGAACGACAGACACCCTCTCCTCGATCTCATGAGCCTGAAGCACCGCTGCCTGGTGGGTCAGCTGCTCTCGATGAACAGTGGCAGCAGAGATATCCACCTCTCTAAGGGAGCTCACCTGCTCACTGGGAATGATCTGCCGGTCTTCTGTGCCGATGGTGTAAACCATCTGATCGGATCTGGCTCTGTCCTGACCCGGGAGGCTGACCTGGTACAAGCGGGACTCAGTCGCCTGCTCTGTCACTGACACCTTATAACTTTTCTTCTGAACAACTGTCAGCTGCTCCTGTTTGTTGGAAACAGCGACGGATTCTCTGAAAACAACAAGCTCAGCACTACAGGTCGCTTCCCCAAACCGGTTGGAGGCTCTGCAGGAGTACAACCCACTGTCCTGCTGTTTGATGCTTTTAAGACTGATAAAACCAGATCCATCTGGGTTGGCTGTAATGACACAGTTCCTACTGGGCTGGATCTGGAAAGCACCTTTGAACCACTTCACATCAGGTGCTGGATCACCGCTGGCCTTGTAATTAAAATGAACCTCTCCTCCTTCTGAGCATGTGACAGGTTGAATCTGAACTGTGAACGTGGGAGGTTGACCTGTGACCTTAAACATCTTCTCCACCCATTTCTCTGCTTGACTAACATCAGCCTTCTTCACTTCCAGGTATGTGGTGCATGTTGTCTGACCAAACCTGTTGGTGGCAGTGCAGGAGTACTCGCCCTCATACTCAGATGTGACCTTAGTTATGATTAATGTGAACTCCTCCCTCTCCTCTATCACTTTGTAAACAGAAGAACTCTGAATGACTTTCCCATTATGAGACCATTGCACCGCTGGCTTGGGGAAGCCGGACACTCTGAGGGTGAACCTGGCCGTTTCCCCAGAGGTGACAGCGGTGGGAGAGAGCTGGCTGAGGAAAACTGGCTTTTCTTTCTTCTTCTCTAAAGAGGAAGAGTAACGTTTGGATTCTGGTTTGAGTTCAAGTGTTTTTGTTTTCTGGGGTAACTGGACACCAGTGCTGTATGTTTCCTCTTGCTCCTCCATGGTGGTGATGGTGGTGCTACGACGTTCTGTCAGGAAATATTGAGCAAGACTGAAAACAATATCCACAACACAAATACTGTGATATCAATGAATTCAGAAATGCTAACGACTAAGTGATTAAAAAAGGACAAACCTGCTTCAAGCTAAAATAAGTGTGACACATTTTAAATACTTGACATATAATGTAAGAATCAAATTGGTTTGGATTGATTTGAAACTCAATGATGATTTACTTATGATATTATTAATAATAATGATAATAGTATAAGTTAGAGTTAAAGGCTTAATAGACCAAATATCTGTTTTAATCTCAAGCAGAAATAAATGAATAGCTAGTACGTTCTTATTTGCTGATGAACATTTGTTACACATAAATAAACATACAGTCCATTCTTTTAAACTTTGAAGGTTAAAAAATAACCATGAAGATTGTGTTCTCAGAAACCAGTGATCCCCACTGGTTCAGATAGAAACAACATGATCTCAACATGGATCCCGTGGTTTTTGACACCTGCATTTTGTGGTTAGATTTGAGAATGTGAACCTCAGCTAATTATAAGAAGTATAAAAAACAAGTTCATACTCCAACATTACATCATCAAATATTTTATTATACAAACAATTGAGACAAACCAACATCATGTCTGTACAAAAAATCCACAAATTTCTATTAATGCAAGATTTGATTTGACTTTTCCTCTGATTCTACTCATCCACCCAAAATTACATGTATTTACAAAACATCAAAACTTACATCTTAATTTTATAAGTTTCACAGTATTATCAATTTGAAAATTTAGTTATCAATCAGCTTACTCTAACATGAAATAACTTCCTTTAAGAATTAAAGAATGATTTACCCAAGAGCCCAAAACAAAGTGATTAAATCCTAAAAAACGGAATAATTTTTGCAATATGAAAATAATCTTGAGCTTCAAGGATTACTTTTGATAGTGTGACTGCTTAAAATTATGATTTCAGAATTATCGTATTGTAATATCAACTTTTTTACCTAGTAACTTTACTGAGCTCAAACAAAATATTGATCATGTTTTGAATTATCATAATACAGTTTCTCCAAGAGGAAATTTATAAAAAGTCATAACTCACATGAACTTAAATGTTTCACTGAACTGGACAATTTTTTCCCTTTTGCGGATTCTTTCCTGTCCCAGTTTGAATTGTCATTTTCTCTGCGGATTGATCCAATAATCTTTTTCTCAATACTTTGTGTAAAGATATTTGCTTCAAACAAGTTTTATTTTCCTATTTACAGACGATAAATTCACTGATGTGATCAACATCTGTAGCTCATGTTAAAAACAGGTCTGTAATATTTTCCTTGTAAACACATTATTTCATAATGTTATTGAGTCACAGTTGCAGCAGCTTGATTTTAAAATGTTACCAGAAAACAAAAACAAACACTGAAACAGATTTTCTACCAAATATTAAAACATAACTGATGTTTTACAAGACTTCCAATAAATTAATAACAAGGTAAATTGAATTGACCCAAAGGTTTCAAAGTTATGTATCAATGGTAAACTCATCAAACCTGCAATCAGAAAATAAGAAACTATTTTCTGCCTAATTTAGTCTTTTGCTTGACTTTTCAAGTTTCCTAGTAAAGTCGTTAGTTTTATTTTCTAAATCTTGGTTCAATGTGAAAAAACAACCTGTAATATAGTTACACAACAAATCATCTGTAAGTTTTTCTTTGACCAACCAGCCTCTAGCCTTCGACCTCTAGAACACCTTGAGCAGCGCTGTGGTCTCAGCGCAGCCGGCTGAGTTCTGGATGATGCACTTATACTCGCCAGCATCACTCTGGGTCACGTTGGTGATGAGCAGGTTGAAATGTCCTGCGGTTTTCTCCTGGACTAAACACCTGCTGTCTGTGATTCTGTCTCCGTCTTTGTGCCACTGGGCCGTGGGGCTTGGTTTACCACTGACCAGACACTGGAGGATAACGGGGGTCCCTAACGCTGCTGTGATGTTGCTCAGGGGGATGATACATGCAGGGGCCGTCTCAGTCACCTGGAACTGGAAGCTGCACATATCGGACGACTTCCCTTTAAACTCAATCTTATCATCTTTTGCTGGCTCAGCAAATACATCAAAATTGATACTGACATATTTCTCTCCCTGTTCACTCGTCTCGTGGTCGGTGTTGGCCACGAGCCTGACAGACCGCTGAGACTCATCGGCCTCTTGCTCAAACTCAAACTCAAGCTCAATCTCTGACACCTGTTCACCATCAAACGACGTGTTGCCGACCATCAGATCGAACTTCTGCGGCTGAACGATTGCACTACCGAGCGACACGGCGGTCAGCTCCCTGCCCCGGGTTTTTCCAGAAAAAACCTTGGCACTGATCACTACTAGTGAGGCGCGGCACAGAGTCTCCCCAACCACGTTAATCGCTCTGCAGGCGTACACGCCACTGTCCTGTGACGACACTTTACAGATCTTCAGGAAGTGGTTGTCTCCGTCGGAGGAGTGAAAGTATTTCTTGTTGTTGTGAGGGATCTTTTGGTCAGCTTTGAACCAGGACACAATGGGAGAGGGAATTCCCATCAGTGAACACTCGAACATGACCGTGGTTCCTTCTGGTGTTTCCATGTCACAGATGGGATTGATGAACCTCGGAGGCATCTCTGTGACTTCGAAGGCAATTTTCAGATCATCGTGCTCCTGCGTGACAAAGTCCACAGCTCCTTCCTCATAAATACTTGGTAACACATCGAGCGATATAATCATGCTCTTGTTGTCCGCTGAATACTCAGGAATGGTGATGATCTTAATCTGTCTCTCAAATTCTTTCACCTGATTTTCATCCAATTCCACTTCGAGCAGAATCTCCTGAGGAGACGGAGAACGGGAGGAGTCATCTTCCTCCACGTCAAACTCCATCACGTGTTGATGAGTGACAGCAGGTGGCGCCGGCATAAACCTCACTTCCTGTGAGACGACGACTACTAGAGCAACACTTCTGGCTTCCCCGACATAGTTTACAGCCTCGCAGATATACTCCCCCTGGTCGGCTTTAGTGACACTATGAATTGTTAGTGAGATGCTATCACCATCTCTCTCCATTTTAACCCTTTCACCTGCCTCCAGTTGGGATTTGTTGCAGAACCACTTCACCTCAGGGGAAGGTAGACCGAACACCTCAGCACAAAACATTAGTGACTCATTTTCAAACACTTTTTTCTTAATGAGAGGTTTAAGGAAGGCAGGAGGGATTCCCTGTACTTTTTCCTGGAGAGTCACGAGACCTAAAGACCCTCTCCCTCTGGTTAGGAACTGGTTCTCATTCACATTTATTCCAACAGTTGTTGTTTGAATGCCATCTTCAGTGGGAGATGTCAGGAACTGAAGTGGTGAGAAGAACCTCTCGCTGGAGCCTCCTGTTGAGGGTCTTTTCTGTTCAGCGGGGGAGAGGGGGAACTCCTGGGGGGTCATAAACCCACCTAGAGTATCAGAACTGGCTGAATGGAAGGACATGGGAGACTGGGGAGTGTGGAAGGATTCTAAAATTGGCTGTGAGACCTCAGTGGAGGAGCCTGGAGTGTAGAACCTCTCAGCGACCTCGACCATCTCTTCGCTCGCATTGCTGCCAACCTCTATAGACATCTCAGACTCAGGGGAAAGTGGCCTTCCCCAGTCTGTTGGAGGATTGTAGTAGTTATACACGGCACCAAACGTTACCTCCTCCTCCTCCATGGGGCTAACAGCTACAGCTGCTCCCCCAGCATCAGCTGCAAGGTGGCTGTCAACCACAGGCAGAATGATTGCTTCCACTCTGCCGTCTTCTCCGGACTCGAAAAGAAGAGGTTCCGGTTCTGCCTTCACATGAGGTTCAACTAAGTCTCCAGCCAACATTTCTTCTAGCACTTCTGTTGCACCGGCCTGAGAGTCCGTCATAATGAGGAACACACCACTGTCAATCGAGGGTTCTGGGATGGAAATGAACTTCTCACTGACAAGTTCAACGTCCTCACTCGCACGCTCCACCTCAGGCATTAGAACATATCCCTCATTGATTCTTTTAACTTCTTGTTGTTCCTCTTCGGTCAATTCCACCCCAACACCATCCCCACTCACATCTTCACTGTGACTGGTGGGAGACCTTGCTGCTGCATTTTGTCTCACTTTAAGAGATTCTGAATTTTTTTTGTGTTTAGCGGCAGGAACATTTTCAGACTGGAAAGGAATGAAGCTGCTAGTTCTGTCAAACGTACGAATGGTTTCCTCTGTTAACGTCTCCCTCTGTACAGGAACACAAACAGGTTTCTGTGGTGTTGGCCTGACCAGTTCTGGAGACTGCTGCACCTCCTCTACAAACTGTTTAACAGCATAATGCCTTGCTGCTATTAACTCTTCCTCTTTGGGTTCCCCTGATAGCACACACATCTCCCTGTCTTCCTCCAGGGAGGAGGTGGGCTGGAGGATCTTGGAAGAGGCAGCTTCCTGTCCATCAGGCACAGCTTTGAGAGAACCACAATCTTCTGCTATATCAGCAGCAAACCTATTACTACCTTCTGCAGGTATGGAGTCAGGTTTAGGTGCAGAGAATGTTACCTGATGGTCAAGGGAGATTGCGACTGCAGGTATAAACTCCTCAGGGAACAGCGTTTCACTTCTCTGAGTCATTAATGCAACTGGAGAGTCTGACTCAAAAGCTTGTTTAATCTGAGAAATGTTTATCACAGCGGCAGAAGCCTGCAGACCACAGCCGGATATCGTGTGAGGCTTTCGAGAGACACCAGGTCTGGATCTTGGGGCTTTGGCTGTTACCTCTAATGGAGCTTCAGCATTACTAAAGGCAGCTTTATGGAATACAGCAGGTTTCTTCACATCCTCTGTAAAACCATCATCCTTGAGAGCTTTCCCACCCTTTGAGATTTGCACAGCAGTGTGGCCTTCAGAGCAGCTGAGAGTCTCTAGTTCACTGATGACACGAGGAGCTTCACCAACTACGTCAAAAGAGAATGTGAACTTGTGTTTGACGGTCTGAGAGGCTCCATCATCGCTGGGCACATCCGAAATATCCTCTGTGACAGTCTGAGATTCGCCCTCACTCTTTTCTTCAGTCATCTCAGGGACAGGAGTGGCAGCTGTAATTCTGATTTCTACAGGTGAGGAGCTGAAAGATTCATCCGAGCAGCGGCGCCTGTGGACCACTGCCTGAGGAACCTGTAGAGTTTCCTTTCCTGAATCAGTGTAGGACAGAACTTCCTCCTCCATCACGCTCTCCTTCTGCTTCTCAATCTTCTCAAGCTCTTCTGTAACAAACACCTCCCGTGTGAAACCCAACGTGCTTATCACCTTGTTGTCTGAGACCTCCAGGGTGGCGCTACAGATTGATTTGCCATGTTTATTGGATATGACACAGTCATACATGCCCTCGTGGTCTGTTGTTGGATAGTAGACTGTTAGATTTGATTTGCTGGATTTGCTGATGATGTCATAGTCAGGGTTGTGGGCTAATGGGTGGCCATCTTTGAGCCAGGTGACCGTGGGCAGAGGGACACCTTGGAACTGGCAAGTAAACTCTGACATCTCACCAATCTTTACTTTAAGTGAAGATATTTCTTTCAAGAACACTGGTTTGGAGCATCCAGCACTTGTTTCCTCTTGTGTTACGCTTTTAGACCCTTGACATTTGGGAACTGCCTCTTTTAAACTTGACTCCTCTTGGACTCTCTGCTCATCCTGTTTTATAGCATCATATTTAAGACTCTCTGCACTCATTTCATTGCCCACTTTTGATCTTGTCGAATCTCCACCTTCTTCTCTTATCACACCTACAATACCCTTCTGTTGTCTCTCTCTTGAAGTTTCTGATTCCTCCCTCGTCCCTCTAGCTCCACTCATCTCCGGCTGGAAGCGTAGACTACTGGATTTATCAGCAGTCGTTACATTCATCTCCCTGCTCCACTTCCTCTCTGCCTCTCTTTCCAGATCCTCTTGTAGAAAGAGAGGTGTTTCCCCCTGAGCAGAGGCACATGTATATCCCTCAAAAGGCACATTTGAAAGTCGGGTTGGAGAGTGCCCCTGAACTGGTGAAGTTTCGGGAATCATTGTGGCTTTTAAATCATCAGGTACATCTGCGAGGTGAAGTAACCCGGGTCGTGTCGGAGAAAACCTTGTTATAGAAGAAAACTCATGAGGAGGAGCGGGTTCTAATCCAACTGCATCTGGAGGCAGAAGGTCTGTGAGGCGGGTTTCAGATGGAACGACTGACTCGCATTGCAAAATGGAGCCAGACAATTTGCATTGACTATCCAATGTCCACTCAGACTCCAGCTCAGCTACTTCCTCTTGTTCGACAGCATCCTGTTGCCATTTCAGAATCCGCTGAGCCAGTGCTTCCTCCTCGCTAACAAAGTACTCACTGTCCCTCTTCAGCCTGGTCTCACGCCCCTCTGTGGGCAGATCGCTGGCGGCTGGCCACTGAAGACTTTCCCCCTGCTGATCTTGGAAAGCAGAAGCAACAGACTCACTCAAGAGGAATTTATCTTTAGCTGTTCTCCCTGGGGACATTTTGCTGTTGTGGGCACCTTCAAGTTGTTGAACTGATTCTAAAGCAGAAGACTCTCCAACGTTTTTTTCAACCTCAGAGGTTGTTTTTTCCTGCAGCGATGAGTAATCCTCCGACCAGTCGGACTCCAGCTTCACAGCTTGGTGTTGTTCCATCAGAACATTCTGCTGCCATTTCATTATCCTCTGATTCAAGGCTTCCTCTTCACTGACTAACTTCTCGCTCTCATTCTTCAGCTCAGAGATGTTCTCCCTCGACAGCTGAAGCTCACACTCTTCTCTTGTCTTCTCAAAAAACATCTTTTGAGCTCTGGCATTTGTTCTGGGCAGAGATTCAGTCTCCACTTCTGCTGCTTTAGCTTTTACTCTGGGTGATTTCTGTGCCTCAGTTTCCAGCTCTGTCTGTCTGGTTTTTATTTTAGCTTTAGGCTCAGGGCCAGATGTTTCACCTAGTTCCACGCTACCTTTTACTTTAGTGGGCTTTGACAAGGTAACATTGCCTACAGTTACTCCTTCCTTGATGTGCCCCTCAGGCTCCATGCACTGGTGGTCTGCTGGCTTGGGCAGATCTGTTTCAGGGTGGAATTGCTCGTCTTCTGACACCTGCATGCCGTGCTGCCATTTCCTGACCCGAAAGGCCAGAAGTTTCTCTTCACACTCCATACGTTCTGCTTCGAGGCTCTTGGCATACTGAGCCCTCAAGGACTCACCTACATGTTCCTGTCCATACAGCTCATCTGTTGCTGAGCTGTGAGTTGCTACAGCTTCACTTGGTAGCCTTGCTTTGACCGCTCGGACTTCTCTTGGTCTGGGAAACTCTCTCAGTTTGTCATCTGCACTGGTTTTTATTCCAAAGTAAAACTCTGCATCCACTTCTGATGCTCTGGCTTTAATTCTTGGGGATCTTTGTGTGATCGTGGCGTGTGTCGCACCTTCCATGCCTTCTAACCTTGCTTCCATTTTGAATGACTTCTCAAGCTGGGAGGCAGATGTTTCCATTTCTTCTCCTCTGGTTTTCACTTCAGGTGATTTGAGGGTTGATGTAGTTGCAATCGAAGGCATCATTACTGTGTCTACAGATTCTCTTTTCTCTTTTGCCTCCCTGCTGAGTGAAAATGTGGCCCTCAGGCTCCATGTACTGTGTTCCTGCCTCCATGGGCAGATCCGTTTCACTCGGAAATCTCTCCTCCTCCTCCTCCTCCTCCGACGGCCTACTCCCTTGCTGCCATTTCCTGATCCGCAAGGTCAAGAGTTTGGCTTCACATTCCATCCGATCGGCTTCCAGGCTCTTCTCATACTGAGCCCTCAAAGACTCACCTTCATATGGCTCAATGGATTCTGCTATCGCTTTGTCTTCTGATGTCACTGCTTCTCTAAGGAACTTCTCTCTGGCAGATGTGACTATCTCTCCTTTACCGGGCCCAACTCGGACAGACTCCCTGGTTTCAGTGCAGGTTGTAGTCTCTGGATATGTTTCAGAGTCTTGGGCTTTAAGGTGACGTAGCTCATCCTCTTGTGTAGTAGCAAAAACACTGTGATGCTCACTTAACATCTTCTTCAATCTAACATCTGCCTTAGATTCACTCAAACTCTCAACTTTTTTATCTTCCAATTTCCGTGAACATCTTTCACCCGATCTTTCTTCTGCACTCTGCACCAGTGTTTCCACCAGCTCACCTCTCATGATCTGAATAGCCCTGGTTCTGGACTGAGGCTCAAATGAATGCCTCACACGAGGCTGCAAGGGATCCCTTCTGGAAATCTTACCTGGAAACTCCCGGTGGCTCTCGCCAACATCCAATGATCGATTTGAATGTTGAACATCCGGCAGAGACGCAGGTTTGACCCTGAGCCTCTCAACATAATCGGTATAACTTGGTTCGCTGGTAACCGACTCTAACTCAAACTCAGAGGAGGACATGGTGGAGATGGAAAGCCTTTTCTTCTGTTTGACAGCTTTCTGGAGCGTGGTCAGTTTAGTTCTCACCTCATTGTGAAGGCTCTCAGTGTCACTGAACCTGTCGCTGTATCGGTCGCTGCACCGGTCACTAAATTTGTCACTGAACTTGGCATCGGTGCGCCGGTCACAGTAGATATCACTGAACCTGTCATTGAAGCGCTCAGACCTGTCGAACATGGGCGGAGGAGATGGAGCACGCTCAGAGGCAGTCTCCAAACATTTAGACCCTTTCTCTGACTCTTTTTCTTTTGAATGAGAACCAGAGTGAAAGAACACCGTGCGCACCAGAGAACTCTTAGACCGAGACCTTCCCTGATGAACTGTAGACATTTTGTCGAACGGAGAGCCTACACACCGGAGGTCGACCCTAAACTTCCTCTCCTTCCTCTGCTCTGCCATAGTGTCGACACTTTCATGGGCTTTGGCCGAGCGTTTAACAAAACCTAGGTAGTTTGCAGACTGCTCCTCCCTTAGTGACACCAACAGTGATGCTGTGGACTCTGCAGAACCCTCTGAGTTTATCGCCATGACCTTATAACTGCCCGAGTCCTTCTCTCTCACACAATCAATAACCAGGCTGCTAGTGTGCATGTGCATTCTGCTGTCAGTACAGATCCTACGTCTACGCTCTTTGGGAACAGATCTATTGTTATGAAACCACAGAATAGTTGGTGGAGGACAAGCAATTAATTTACACTTTAGCTCAACTGGTTCCCCCTCCAGAACTGACTGGAACTTGAGTTTCTTTGTGAAAGACGGTTTGATGTTGTCCGTCCACGAGCTTATGGAGGAGGTTCTGCTGGAGCAGCGGTTGGCTGATACCAAGCCGTGATCCAGGAAGTCCTCTGTGTCAGAGAAGGCTCCTCTCAGCGGTCGAGTGCTGGTGAGACCTGCGTCTCCTTTACTGTCGTGATAAAACAGTTCTGCAAAATGAAAAAACAACCGTCAGAACAAATCAGCCTCAAGGAGTTAAAAAAGACAGGAATTTGAATGAATCATTAATGGAAATATTAAATGCATGCTGGGAGTCACAATGCCATAAGAAATAATTCCACTCACCATATTTGTTCGAATAAACGCAAGACTTGATTCTTTTTACTAGAAATCTGCAGGAAGTTTTGATCCTTCTTCTGTGGAAATTTCTTCAAAACATAAATTGTTTTATTATGATTAAAAAATGCATATCTCCAGTATGTGCAGCTAGCAGTCGCTTGTTTAAACTTGTCATGATTGCTATGTTTTTTTATAGAACATTCCTTACCTGACTTGCAGACAGGAGAATAAACGCCCTTTCTAATCCTTAAACTTAAGAGGAAATGAATGGTGCACTAATATTCCAAAACTTAAACAAATTAAGCTAAAACTGAGTGAGAAGGCGTTTATTCGAACTAATATTGGTTGTTATTTAGAATGCAAACCACAGGAATCACATCCCACTATCTGCAAGCCAGGCTAAGAAATATTTTGCAGGAGGAAGGTATCAGTTCCAGATGCAGTAAACCTCCATATCTTTTAAAGGGCATTTTAAATTCCGGGAGCTTTAAAAGATATATATCCTGCACCTTTTCAGGGGAAAAGACCAGAGATCCGTCATGCCAAAATGATTGAAACTCTTGGATGCAAAAACGCAGGTGTCAAAACCCAGAACAAGCAAGTTCTGTGCTCGTCTGTAGGAAACCATGAGAAGAAGAGGAGGTAGAAAAACACAAACACCAGGACTTTTCTGTCAGGACACATGAAGACCACATGCAGCTGTGGAAATGAATCATGTAAAGGGATTGTTTAACATCATGTCGTATCGATGAGCTCTAGAAGTCTGTGGGTGCAGGCCGACTGAAACCCAAGTCCCCCGTAACACATGCATCAGTACATCAGATGTGTCTCCACAGAGTCTCCAGTTTAACTTGTGTTCACGTAGTCAGAGGTCGGATCACAGCGTGAAACAGAAACCTGCTCAATCGGCTCCTGTCCCGCTCGGCCTGCTCCTCACGTGTGACCTGCTGTCATGTGTGATAGTCATGAACTTCACATGTTCTTACCTTTGACTTCTTGATCGATCTTGGCTTCGATCTGCTCTCTCACAAGAGTAACTGTGAAGGAGAGAGAAAAGACACTTAGCTCACTGATCTCTGCTCAATTCTATTCACCTTCCAACTGTCGTTGCTCATAAAGTTCTCAAACTTTATTCTTCAACATAAAAATAAGACAAAGTCAACTGAACTTAAGTCCAACAATTATGTTTGGATTGTGTCGTTAGTATGGAACATGATGACGAAGGAACATTAACGTGATTGCATCGTCTCTAACGGGGGAACATTGTTGACATTCATACGAGGAGGGTTTCCTGGAGGGAGGAGGTTATCAAACATGTGAGTTTTCCTGAGAAGGAGAAGAGATGAGGGTGAGGAGGAGTTTGTTCCTGTGCAGTGATGAAGAGGAGGAGGTGGAGGGTTGTCTCAGTGGAACAGTGCAGTTAGTCTGAGGGATGTCCCGACCTGTTGTATTAACAGGCTCACTTTCACAAAAGTTAGAATTATTCAAACTCTTAAAAGTATATTTTAAGTTCAGCGAGTCTTTCCTGGTTGATCAGAGTTTATCAAGGTCTTAAACAAACTCTAAAATGAGACGGGATGTTTTCCTGGACTAGTTTGGGACGTCCCCTCAGGACATGAGTTAATCTGACAGGAGGAGAAACGGGTGATGTCAGAGGGAATCTGGCTACAGCCGAGGAACCGCAGGTTACCTTCTTCCTCTGCAGTAACGGTGAGGCTGGCCGAGCACGCCGCCTCTCCAGAGACATTGGCCGCCCTGCAGGTGTACTGCCCGGCGTGCTCAGAGAAGGCGTCGACGATGATGAGCGTGGCCGTGTTGGTCACCTCGTCAAAGTGGAACACCACATTCTTAGTGGGCCAAACCGGTTGCCGGTTGTGGAACCAGCTTATCTCTGGCTTCGGCGTGCCGGAAACACATGCATGGAAGCGAGCCACCTCGCCGTGCAGCACCCTGCAACTTGTGATTGGCTGAATGAAAACTGGCCTTTGACCAATGGGGGGTTTCTTTAGACTGGTGAGGCGAGTGGACACATGTGTCTCAGCTAGACTGTCCACCTTTTGATTTTGTCCTGAAAGAAAGAAGTTTGTTCTCTGGTTTGCTTTATGTTCCATGTGTTGATTAGATTCAACATTCGTCCCAGTCAGCGTCGGCCATTTTGACCACAAAGATACACAACAAAACCACAAAGAGACAAAGAGTGGAACTTCACAGGCTGAGGTCTGATCATCTTCATCATTTCAGATTATGATTATTATTACATTAGGATTTAAACATGAAACTCATTCACACTAAATGTGAGATTTACTACTGTTTGTGTGTTTATACAGTGTTGAGTGCAGTTAGTGTATGTATGTATATATATATATACACAGTGTTGAGTGCAGTCGTCGTCTCCTTTCATGAGCTTCAGTCGATGTCGTACATTGAGACATTCGGACCTGCTGCTCATCTGGATGATGAGCATTCAGAAAGACGCTGTGATGTCACCTGCTGAGAACGTATGTGTCGACCTCGGCTGCTGCTCCACTTATTTAAAAGTTGATGGCGGTAACAAACTTACCGTCCAGTGTGAGGGTGGCGGCGCAGGAGACGGTGCCGGCGCTGTTGGTGGCCACGCAGCTGTACCCGCCCTCGTCCTCTGGGTACACCCTGGAGATCTCCAGCTGACAGCTGTCGTCAAACTGAGACATCCTGAAGAAGTCCGACTGCTTGATGTCCTTCCCCTTGTGCAACCAGCTGATCCTCACATCTGGACGGAAGACAAAAGTTGTGGTGAGCGCTGTGTCGGGGGAGATGAGGGAGGTGACCGGGCTGTTAGTGTTCTTACCATCTCCACGGACTCTGCACTGGAAGCGAGCCGGTTCTCCCTCACGGGCAGAAGTGTTGGCGATGGGTGAGATGACGACAGGTGGAGCAACAGGAGCAGCCGAGTCCGGAGATACCACTTCTGAAACTAAGACGCACACAAACCTGCGTCTTCACATGTCCTGTCTGAAACATTTCCCTCCTCTTTGTCCAACACGTGTAGCGTCCTACCTTCCACGCTGAGCGCTGCGGTGCTCGTGGCGGTGCCATAGTCGTTCTTTGCCTCACAGTTGTAGACGGCGGAGTCCTCGGGGAAGACCTCGATCAGCAGCAGCGTGTGCTCATCGCCGTCATGAAGGAACTTACACTTGAAGCCCGGAGACAGGGCCTGGGAGTTTTTGTACCAGAAGACCTGAGGCTGGGGAACGCCGCTCACCTTCACGGAGAAGCGAGCAGGTTTACCGGCCTCTACCGACTGAGGCTCCATGTGGCGAAGGATCTGCGGAGGCTCTGGGACTGAACGAAGCACGAAACAAAGAGTTGGTGATATGCTTTAAATATGATCCCTTCACTCCATCGTTCACCTTCGTGCCTCACTTACTGTTGACCCGGAGGTGCATGGTGCTCCTGTTTTTGCCGGCGATGAAGATGTACTCCCCGGCGTCGCTCCTGAAGGTCTCGGAGATGGTGAGGCGGTGCAGCCTTCTGATGGCCACGTAGTTGAAGCGCTCCTCCACAGAGACTTGGATCTCCACCCCGTTCCTCAACCAGCGACCCTCCACATCGTCCTCGTTCACCTCGAACTCGAAGGTCGCTCGTTGTTTCTCCAGAACCTTGGAAAGAGGAAGGAGTGTTCCATATTTACATATCTCATAAATCAAATGACTCATCCAAAATATACCTGTGAACCTTTGCTGATATTTAAAGTAGCTGTCTCACTGTAATTTCCCGCTCAGCAGGTTCAGAGATCCGGATGTCACGACCCTCGACTATGAGCTGAGCTTTGGAGACACTGGATCCAGCCACCACTGAATACGCTCCGGCATCGGACATACGCACCGTCTGGACCATCAGACGGTGAACGTACTTCTCTGCTGTCACAACGTACCTGAGAACACGACATGGCAGCTCACATTTACCACTAATCAAGAGCCTTGGTGAATGTTAGCACACAGCGAGCAGCAGCACAAGTACGACAGTGTGAAACGAACCGTTCCTCAGACACGTCCAGCTCCTGACCGTCCTTCATCCACATCACCTGGATGTTTGGCTCCGTGACCTCACATTCAAAAATCGCCTTTTTCTTCTCTGTGATCTTTATGTCTTTGATTTTCTTGGTGAATTCAATCACTCGAGCTGAAAACAGCCAAAAACATTTACCTCAGAATGTTGATAAAAGACACAGGCTGGATTTCAGACATTGTACTTAATCAGTTCAAGATCAACTTTTGTTTTGTGTTATTCCATTTTTGATATTTCCAGATTCTTCAGATCATGAAACAAGCTGACGTTACCTTCCACAAACAGATTTGCGGCGGAGGCAGCCGAGCCGGCCACAAACTGATATTCTCCTCCGTCTCCGAAGTGAACGTTTTTGATGGAGAGCGAGTGCGTGAGCTGCCGACTGCGGACCTGGCATCTGTCCGACGACTTGACCTCCACGCCGTTCTTCAGCCATTTGTAGGTGATGCCCTCATAGTTGACGGTGACCTCGAAGGTGATGGTGTCTCTCTCCTGAGCGTTCAGGTCTTTCAACATGGACGTGATCATGACGGCTGGAGAAGAACAAACATGTTGGTTCAGACACAAAATGTTCTTCTGTATTTCTACATTTTAAATTGTTTTTAAAGTAGAAAAGAGTAAATTTCACATTATCCCAAGTACAAAACATTACAATCCGACACTGTTCAAATATTTCTGGGCTTTATCAAAATATGAATATAAGTATTTTTCATGGAAAGTTTCCAGGTTATTGTGTAGTGACTGGATTTGTCCTCACGGCTGACGGTGAGCGTGGCGGAGACTCGGTCGTTGCCACAGACGAAGGTGTACTCGGCAGAGTCGTCCCTGCTGGTGTTCGTGATCTTCAGCTGGTGAAGTTTTCCTTGAACCACGATCCGGAACTTCTCGCTCATCTCGATCTCCACGCCGTCCTTCAGCCACGTGGACGGGACGTTGAAGTGAGAAACCTCACACTCGAACGTGGCCACCTGAGTCTCTGGCACCTCCACGCTCTTCATGGGTTTGGTGACTTTCAGAGCTGCAGCAACAAATCCAGCAATGGTTATGGTTATAGATGAGCAGCAACTTTCCCATAAATGTATTTTGCACAAATAAAAAAAATGCCATGAAACAACATTTATTAAACATAATTTTGATTAAACTTTATACTGTTAAACCACAAACAAATTCAACTCAGAGTTTAAACCTTGGACTGTTATTCGTTCACATTTTGAAATTGTGCAATGTCCTAATAATGTTGACATTAATGTCAATCTAAAATAATTTATAAAATGTGTTCTTCTAAACACTTAACTTAGATTGTAATTTCACAGAACCTCAAAGTCTGTGCATTTTTCAATGTGATGTAGTGGCAGGTTTCATCATGTAGAAGTAATAGTTCATATTTCAGGTTACGTACCCTCCACAGTGAGCGTGGCGCTGCACTGCAGGTGTCCGACCACCGCGCTGTACTCTCCTGCGTCGCTGGGGTTCACGTTCTGCACAATCAGTTTGTGAGCTTTCCTCTCCGACAGAACTTTGCACTTGTTGCTCGACTTGAGCTCCACACCTTTAAACATCCACCTGACGGGTATGTTGTCATGTGACAGGCTCATCTCAAAGGAGGCGGTGCCGTCCAACAAGGAGGTCACGTCCTTCATCTTCTTCACAATCTTGATCGCTGCAGAAACAAGGCATTAAAAGTTAAAATGAGAAAATGCTAAACATTTGAAGCTAATGATATTTGAGAGAGTCAATATAATAATGTGCAATTTAATCTGTCAATATAAAAAATGTACAAAATGTAAACCAAGGACAGAGCTATAAGGGTTTGAAGGGTAGTTTAAAAAAAAGTATAAATATATATATTCTGCAGCAGGGTGTTAAAAGAATTAAGGTGACTTCCCAGTTGTCATGTTTTATTTAAACATAATTTACCATTAATGGGAAAATGAGTCTAAAGTGCTGATTTGGGACATAAACATTTAAGTATCAAAATGAGTTAATCTAAAAATGACTTTACCTGCAAATACAATAACTTATATCAATATGTCTTACCTCTGTCCATTAATAGTTCATATTCTCTTTGCTTCTTTAACAATATTGTAAATATAATATAAATAATTGGTAACCAATCAAAGACAGATATTTTGCAGATCCTCAGTGATACTCACTCTCCACGCTGAGCCTGGCGCTGGCGGACAGTTTTCCCAGTTTGAAGGAATAGACGCACTCGTCCTGTGAGGTGCAGCTCGTCACCCTCAGGGTGTGGACCACGCCCTCAGACGTGATCTGGTGCTTGTCGCTGCTCTGCAGCTCCACGCCGTTCTTGATCCACTGGGATCCCTTCACGTCGGGGTGCGTGAGCTCCAGCGTGAACACCGCCTCCTGGGTTTCTGTCACCGTCTGGTTTCTGAGTGTTTTCTTGATCTTCACCGCTAACAGATGGAATACAACCAGATAAAAACCTTAAAAACTAGAAAGAATATAGTGATGATACAATTGAAGTTGTGCAGTGAAGTTTGTCCTGGTGCATTTTCCTCAATGGATCACTAAAATTACGAAGGTTTATCCTGAAGGGAGCAGGAATAAAAGAAGGTGAGTTAAGTTTTAATATTATTAACCACTAATCAAAATAAAAGTCATAAACTAAAATTTGTTACACAAATGTGACTGGTCTTTTTGCCTTTTAGAAGGATAAAGCAACGATAAATCCCTGTTAGCTTCATGCTAACAGTTACATTTCTCAACTTGGTCCTTTACGGATTTTACTCACGCTATTATTACTGAAACACGACCAACTGAGAAAACATGAACACTGAACAAGTTTAGGAAGAAGCGTCCGCTTACCCTCCACCCTGAGGTTGGCGGTGGTTTTGGAGTTGGACACCTGGTAGGTGTACTCCCCGACGTCCTGCGGTCTGGTGATGACGATGATGAGGCGCCTGATGGCTCCTTTCACCTCGCTCACCACGTTCTCATTGAAGTCCACAGGCTGACCCTCCTTCAGCCACTTCCCCTCAGAGTTGGCGTTGGCGACTTCACACTCGAGCTCAGCTGTCTGAGACTCGGCCACTGTCACGTCCTGAAGTGGTCGTGTGATGGCACCACCTGGTGGCAGAACAAGAACATGACTTTATGATTTTGAGGCAGCAGGGTGGCTGATGATGCGTCGCCAGTAATTGCGTGAATAAGGTGGTAACGTCCTCTGGCTGAGACGGACCTGAGACAGAGAGCTTGGCACTGGACGTCTTTTCACCAGCGTGGAATGTGTACTCGCCCTCCTCGTCTTTCATGGCATCGATGACAGTCAGAGAGTGAGCCTTGCCCTTGGAGACCATTTTGTGCTTGGGTCCAGATTTGAGCTGCTGGTTCCTGAACATCCAGACTGGGTCGATGCCAGAGTGAGATACTTCCACGTTGAAGGTGACGTTCTGGGACTCAGAGCAGACTTTGTCTTCCATGTGCTTCACAATCTGAACCTCTGTAATCACAGCAACATGGTTGGTACAGGAAAGTGGAAATTCAACTATGACCAGAGGAAAATAGAATCACTCTTACGTTCGACAGTTAGGTTGCAGCTGGTGTCAACTTTGCCAACCACCAGTTTGTAGTGTCCCTGATCCGAGGCGTAGGTCCGGCTGAAGACCAGACGCTGCTTGGATCCCTTGGCCACCATCTGGATTCTGTCGCTAGGAGTCAGCAGTTTGTCGTTGTGGAACCATTTGACTGAGCTAATATCTTGAGCAGAGATCTTGGCCTCCAAAACAGCTTTGGTGCCCTCAATGGAGGACATGTCCTTCAGAGGCACCACAATGTCAATGGCTGTGATCAGAGACGAAACATTATGATTAGAGCCGTTCAAAGAGATGATTACGATTGGATATAACATCTTACACCAATTCTGACTCTTACTTTGGACACTGAGTTTTCCCGAGGTGGAGATGTCTTGGGCAGGAACCAAGAAAGAGTAGGAGGCAGCATCTTCTCTGCTGACGTTCTCCACCAGCAGCTTGTGAACCAGTTTGTCGATGACAATGTGGATCCGGTCCGAAGCAGAAATGGCCTGGCCGTTCTTCATCCAGGTTCCCTCAACATTCTCCTGGGAGAACCTCACCTCCAGCTGAGCGATGTCACCCTCACAGACTGTGAGGTCGGTCAATGGCTGCATCAGGGTTACTGGGCGCACTGGTGGTGGAGACACATCATTACAGTCACGTTATACAACAATTATAAATCACTAAAACACAACAGGCAAAATGTCAAATGGCCAGAACATTTGGGTAGAACATTTCTTACATTTCATCTTCAGTGAGGCACTGGTCTTCAGATCTCCACATACGAAGGTGTATTTTCCCTGGTCCTCTCTTCTGACATCCTTGACAGACAAGGTGTGTCTCCCTCGGCGAGAGGACATTGTGTATTTACTGCCGGAAGAGAGCTCCTTGTCTTTGAAGAACCAGCTGCCTTCGGCGTCCTCACGAGAAAGCTCAACCTCAAACTCTCCAGCGTAGGTCTCTGGTACCTCAATGTTCTCCAAGTGTTTGATGAGCTCCAGGGCAGCGCCTGGAGAAAAAAAACATCAAGAGCTATTATCCACCAAACTACCTGAATAAGAGCAGGTAAGACGGCAGATGGGAAGAGGTTACCTTCAACATTGAGTCTTGCACTTGTCCTGATGTTCTCATCATCGATAATCACACAAGCGTATTCGGCATCATCCCTCATTTCCACCATCAGAACAGAGAGGAAGTGAACCTTCCTGTCCGAGTGCATCCTGTACTTGTCTCCAGAGACGATCTCCATGTTGTTCTTCAGCCACTTGACCTTAACAAAAGGCTCATTGGTTTCACACTCAAAGGTGACGGTCGTGTCCTTCTCATTGGCACTGGTGTCTGTCAGGTTTTGGGTAAAGGTAATCGCCACCTTGGCTGTAAAGAGAAAAAATTTGATATGATTGAAATAAAATAAAGAAAACAACAAAGTTATGGAAGAAGTATAAAGTAGTATAATTACCTTGCACAAGCAGAAACGCATGGCTTGAAGATTCCCCAGCAACGTTCATGGCTTTAACCATGACGCTCGCGGAATCCTCGACTGTGACGTCTCTGATCACCAGTTCACACACATGATCCTCAGGCCAGTACCAGTAAACACGGTCTGACTTTTCCAGCTGAACACCGTTCTTGAACCACTGGCACTCAGGCTCTGGTCTGCCAACGACTCTGAGTCGGAAACGAACCTCATCCATCGGAGCAACGGTCTTGCTGGCGATGCGTTCCAGGATCCTGGGAGCCTCCATGCTAGGGGAGAGCTGGACCCTCTCTGGTTTGAATGTGGGGATGGTGACTGTGCCCTGTTCCTCCAGCCTCCTCCTCTCAGCCTCCTCCTTCTCTTTCAAGTGATGAAGCAAGTCATCCTTGGTCTTCTTCAGTAGATCCTCATAAGACTCATCTCTCCTACGAGACTTAAACTCCACAGCAGAGATGGACTCGTAGAAACCTTCCTCTGTCCTACGCTTGAACTTACATTTCAGTTCGTCAGATTCCTCTGAGGTTTTCTCGTGGCTGACTCTCTGTGTCTTACGAAGCTTAACAACTTCCCTGTCCTGTGCAGCGTCAGCTGGTTGGTCAACCTTCATAACATCAAATCCAATTCTTCCAGGTTCATGTGAAGCCTCGGCAGCCTTCTGTTCCGGAGCACGACGCAGGACCGATCTAAAGTCTTCCTTCTGTTGGATTTCCAGCTTCACTGTGTGCTCAGTTGTTCCCAAAGGATTGTCTCCAACTACCCTGACCTCTCCTGAGTCGTAGGACTTGACGTCAACAATCTCCAAATAGTAAATACCATCATAACAAAGTCTGTATCGCTTGCTTTTGCGGATAAGTTGTCCATTGAGGTACCAGTTCACTTTGGGTGCTGGATAACCGGTCACCCTGCAACGGAATCGAGCGATGTCGCCTTCAAGCACTCTGGCTGGTTCAGGAAGGAGAACAATTTCAGGTTTGGACTTCTCATATTCGTCGTCAGCACTAACTCCATAGGGTCCTCCCTGATGAGCTTGGCGCTCCATCTCATCCATTCTGTAAGCTCCCTTCCTGCCTTCAGGAAGCTGACTCTCCTCAACAAGACCCTTCTCATCCTTGACAATCAGGGTGGCCGAGGTCTGGTCCACTCCGAACTTGTTCGTGGCTCTGCAAGTGATGACACCGCTGTCTCTAGCGTAAGCAGCTTCATAGTCAAGGCTGCAGTAGCCAAATTCATTGACCATGCGTAGCCTGTTAGCAGCATCCAGGGGTTTGCCATCGTGCAGCCACTCCACTACCATGATGGGGTCACCAATAGGGGTCAGTCTGCACTCAAAATGAGCAGGACCGAACCGCTTCATTCTGATAGAGGTCAGCTTCTTCTTGAACAGTGGTTTCTGCTGCTTCTCTTTGTCGTAGAGGTCGCCCTCCTCCCACTGCTCTTGACCATATCGCAGATGAAGGGGCTCCAACTCCGGAGGAGCAATCTCCTTGGCCTTGTACGTTCCTTTGGTAATAATGAGCCTCCTGTCAGCTTGAGGGGCTGTGAAGTCCACCTCCACATTGACTCTGCAGCGGGTGGTGTCTCTACCAGCCTTGTTGATGGCTGTCGCTGTGTACCAGGCGCTGTCTGTGCCTGAAGCAGATGGGATCTGGAATTTGGCCTCTCCTTTAGTGCCATCGATCCTGTAATACATAATCATTCAAATATATTGATCAGGACATTTATTCATTACTCCACAGTTTTACATAGTAGTTATTAGAAAATCATTCACAGTTCAAATTGAAGATACATACTTGATATGTGGGTGCTTGTGAGGTGAGATGATGTCACTGTTTTTCAGCCAGACGATATCAGGCAGAGGGTTTCCCATGGCTTTAACAGCCAGTTCAACCAGAGTTCCCTGTTTCACTGTGATGTTCTTCAGCTTGTTGACAAACTGAGGGCGAGCGAGACTTTCTCGAGCTGTGGACGGGGAAATAAGACACAGAACAGGATGTATTAACAGATACTTCCTTCAGAGCTGAAAGAAAGTCATCGGATCCGTATGATGAATTCCGTGAAGCAGACTTACCCTCAACAGTCAGATTTACAGAAACAGAAGTTCGTCCAGCTCTGTTCTGAGCGATGACTGTCCATTCTCCAGAATCTTGTGGCATGGCCGGGACAATGATCAGGGACTGGATACCGTCTTCTTTGATCACTATCTTGTGGGTATAGTCGTTAACCACTTGTTGTCCTGGGGAAAATGTAACTGGTTTTACAAAAGGCAGAAATAACAGATAAAGGTGCATTTCTGGAATATGTTTAATATGTTTTACTCACCATTGTGGAACCAGTAGGTCTCGGGCATGGGCCTGCCAACAACCTTCAAGTCAAATCTGGCAGTTTGTCCCTCAGAGCATTTTATTGAGGACGGCTTCATAACAAACACAGGTTTGTAGAGTCTTTCCAGTTGAGCCTCATCTGTCTCATCCAGACGGCGAGCAGGAGAACGGCTGGGCGAGCGACCCGGGGAGCGGCTCATGGAACGAGGAGAGGTGGACCTGAGAAAGAGTTTTCAGTTTGAAATGTGTGGACAGGAGTCTGAATTTTAGTGAATGTGTATACTGGAGCCAGTAGGAACTTGTACATACTGAAATCCCTTTTTTAATCAGTAAGTATTTTGGTGTCCACCACCTCCTGTGGAAAAGATCCGGCTCTAAGGTTCAGACGTACCTGATCCTCTGCATTGCTGGCTGTGGTGTGTATCTCTGAGGTGTGACAGCTCCGGACGGCTCCACATAGAGTTTCCCAGAGCTCACGGCATTTCCCTTCATGTTGGTGGCGAAGGCGGTGTACACGCCCTCGTCCTCAGGCAGCACCACTGGCAGGCGCAGGCTGGCTCGCCCATCCTGAAGAACCTCCATCTGGTACCGGCCACCAGGCCTGATGCGCTGGCCGTCTTTGTACCAAACGATCTGGGAAAGACAAAGGATCATTTTATATACCATCTTAACTTCTGTGGTAACTTATCAGGTACCATGTAGGTTTTTAAGCTTTTGTTTGTAAAATCATCGTCTCTAAACATAAAGAAATCCAACTTGCACCCAGTTGAGGAGCCTTCCAGACTCTGTGAGTACTAATCTGCAAAATCAGTTATCGGCATGGCCACTATGGGCAAGTCATTTTCTCACTCAGCGTAGCATTTAATGAGATGAAGCATAATTAAATGTAGTCTAAAATCATCTAAAAATGTAAATGTTGAACAGTCAGTGGAAAAGCCTGGAGCAGCACTAGCAAAGTAACTAAAAGTGTGAGCCAAAACAACACTGCTCGTTGTTGGCAACATATTCTGCTCCACACCTTCGGCAGTGGTTTTCCAGCCATCTTGCAGTGGAAGATGACGCCCATGGCCTCCACGATTCTGTAGTTTTTGACCGGCGTGTCGAAGGACGGCAGCATTGCTTCCTCCTCTTCCACAGTCACCATCATCTCTCCCTCCTCCGTCACCAGCTCACTGTAGGTGATCCTCATAATACGCAATTCAATCTCGTGTATAATCCTCTCTTCAAAGGCTGAAACAAGGAATTCCTGCAGAAACATGTTTAACATTAAGACCAGCTGGGGGGACCCTTCTCTTGATATCACAAGAGAAGGGTGATCTCTTCTCTTCAAGGTGAACTCTGAAGGTTTAGAGAGAACATACTGTTTCAGAGACAAAGCTCATGGGGGTCGTCACTCTCCTCTGTTCCATCTCGTACTGACTCACGACCACAGAGGGCTCCTGGACCACTGTCGTTGTCACTTCAGTTTTATATGTCACGTCAAGCTGCTTCATATAAGCGTCATATTCCTCTGTAAAAATAGATAAAGAAAACAGTGAGGCCCTGGTCCAACAACGATTCTGTTAATTCAAATTCACTTTTCAGGAAATCATAAATCTCTTGATGGAGAGAGCGAGGATGCTGATACCTTCCTCCAGCAGAGTGGCGGAGGCTGAGGCTTCTCCATGAGGATTCTTGGCAAAGATGGAGTATTCTCCAGCATCATCAGCAAAGGTCATGGAGATCTCCAGTCTGCATTCTCCAGTCTCCTTCTTGTAGGCGACTTTGTATCTGATGGGAAAAATCACATTAACAGTTGTGATCAGGAAACTGTTGATGTGAAGACATCTTGGGGGGATTCGGTTTGTCTGTAGTTGCTCTGGTGAATATAATTATAATATTTTTTGTTTTTTTAAATATCCCAGACATCCCACATAGCTTATGACCTAATATCACCAGCACCGACACTGACTTATCACCACATGACAAAACTGAAAGTTTCAATCACATCGAAAGATGTGAAAGTTGAGCTGCCTCCTGACAAAGTGTTTAGCAGTCAGGATGTTAGCTGCATGCTATGAACTAATGTCAACAGCGAACTATAGGACAGCAGAACAATTGTAGCTTTCCCTTTAGCTACTTAGCAAACATCATATCGTCTTCCTCTAACATGTTGCTATCTTTATGTCACATGAACATGAAGCTTTTAAAAGATAAAACCAAACTGTTAGAAACAATTCTTAGCTAATGTCGCTAAACTAAACTTTGTCTGCCAGTTTTATTTAAATGCAACTAACAATCATTCATCTTGTTAGAGAAGCTGAAACCGAAAATTAGCAGTTTTCTTTTTAAGAAACAAATTTATTTATTCATTTCTCCAAAAATTTGCTTATTAATATGCAGCTAATCAATCAACTGATTAATCATAGCAGCTTTATTCGAAATTACTTGATATTTATCATGTAAACTTGAGTTCTATTTAATGATCTGTTTTAAAACTGACATGAAACATGACCCAACGTGGACCATGAGCTGGAGACTGGTGCTGACCGGGTTCTGAAAGGTTCTCGTGACGGGTCTGGACAGACGCTCTGTACCTGTATCCGGTGGTGAGCGGCACGCCGCTCTTCTTCCAGATGATGTGAGGTTTGGGGTTTCCTCCCACTTGACATTCGAATACGACGCTTCCTCCCTCCTCCAGCTTCTGAACGCTGGGTTTCTTGATGAAGAAGGGAGCAGCCGACTCTCCTGTCGTCACCTCTGCCACCATCTGCTCCTTTGTCTCTACGGCAACACTGAGGAGAAGAAACAGCTCCGTCACAATCTACACCTGTGGAAACTTAACAGGAATATTACTGTGATCTTTTTGTATTGTAGATATGATTCATACTCACATTTTCTCTTGTTTGACTTCTATTTCAGACACAGCCGTCTCCTCTCTGCTCTCGATTTCTTCTGACACTAAAACAGATATTAAATGTTACTAACTTTATAATACCTCCAAAATAAAAATTGATAATCGATTCAGACTTGAATCGATCTCGGTCAAAACCGACATTTCCTGTTTCTCCAAACCTAAGTAAGCCGACAAAGTTTGCAGTTGTTATGGGGTCGTTGTTACCTTGGACGAGCAGGTAGCAGGAGGTGCTGACTGTCCCCGCCTCGCTGGTGGCGGTGCAGGTGAAGCGCCCGCTGTCTTCAGCGAACGCCTCGCGGATCACCAGCCGGGCGAATCCACTCTCGTAGCTGATCTGGAAATCGATGGAGCTCTCAATCTTGTAGTCCTCCCTGAACCACATGATGGCAGGAGCGGGCTGACCGCTGATCTGACACTCCAGGCTCACGGACTCGCCCTCGGTCACGGTCACATTCTTCAGGCCCTGAACACAAGACAGTGACACTTCAGACAAGGACTCGGATTGTTCATTTCAGTAAAAGCACAAAAGGATAATGTTAGTTAGTGATCGTTTTATCAGGTTGTCATTTCAACATCAATAACATAGCCACGCTGATTGACAGTAGTTTCATTTTGCAGGAAGGAAACAGGAAGTGGACAGCGAAGCGTTCTTACAGCAACAAGGGCCGGAGGGACGCCGGGCTCCTGAGCGATGGTGGGCACCGCAGCCGCCTCCTGGGGAGAAACAACAACAACACGAGTCAGACGTCATGAGACCAGGCAGCGTTCATCCCCCGAGACATTCTGTGAATATGAAGGGGGGGGTAAAACCCTGCTGAGGATGGAGGGTCAACAGGTGATGACAGGAAGAAGAGGAAAAGGATTCTTCATGAGCGTGTGATTGGCTGGTGGGGGGAGTGGGAGGAGGCGCAGGTGACAGTCCACACTGGGTTAAAATGGAGAAAGTGAAGGGGGGGATGACATCATAGGGGGCGACAGACCAACCTGAGGCTCCCATTCCTCAAACTCCTCCTCGCCGACTGCGTAAGCCCCGCCCACCTCAACCTGACTGTGAAATCGGACGTCTTTGAAGGGCGGGGGGAGGGGCTCCGATGTCACTCGCACCTCCACCGCCCTGCGAGACGGACTGGGAGACTTGACGGGCTTGATGACGTGTCTGGGGGGGGTGTGGGAGGATAACTCTTTCCGCAGCGTGGTGATGGCGGAGCCGGCGATGGACACCTGACCGAGTCAACGACAACAGCATCAACCATCGTCACAAACAAACTGATGTTTACGAGGAAATGGGAGGAGTCATGTTGAGTTAGTCGCAGCAGGGCCGTACACACACTTCTGGAAACCGTACGGACACGCCCCTGGACACGCCCCCTTCTACACCATTATGACAGTGAAATTATAAATGTGACGTCTGATGTTTAATTAATCTAGTTTCAATATCTTATACAATCCTTTTAAATTCGGTTCATATTGTGTATATCTATATACACCATATTTATATTCCCTTTAATTTATAATGTATCTTCATCACTTTCCAGGTGTTTCTGGTTTTGCTTGTTATCACCTTTCTGTTGCATGACACAGAGTCAGACTCAAAACTAGACATTAATGTTCCAGTTCTCTGAATCAGTGTCTTCAGGATGTGAGGAGCTGAATGAACAGTTTGATGTTGGACGTCCTGTCCTTCCAGAGTGGACGTTTGGGACACTGCTGTGACTTTGCAGGAGAAACACGATGGGAGGTTTTAGGATGAGGTGAGGTTGTGAGGAGCAACACAAACCCGTGTGTGTTAAGAATGAAATGGAGGATTCTGGAAGGCGGCGGTGGGCGGGCCAGCGGCGCCGCTCCTTACCTCAGAGCTCTGTTCAGGTTTGGGGACAGAAACTTTAGAAACTGTGAAATGAGGAACTGGGGACGGGGACACACCGGTGTCCACGCGGGGGGAGATTTCTGTTGTTCTCTGAATCTAGAGCAACAACAGAGTTGATTGATGGTTAAAGAGCTGAGACTGGGATCAGTATTTATATCAGATATCATGACAACAGTTCACTGCTCGGACCTGTGACACCTGGACCTGCTCTGACGTCACAGTGACTGGTGGCGGCGGCAGCGCTTCACCAGCCGCTGATTTCACTAAGACTATTTGTTTCTCTGCAACCGCCTGTTGCTTCGTCTTCACCTCGACTGCCTCGTCCTCCTCCTTCTCCTCCTTCTCCTCCTCCTCTTCAGCCTGACCGCCCTCGCCATGCACAGGCTGGCGGACACGAGCGAGGTCAACGGCGGCCAGCACCGTGGCCACCGCCCCAGCTTTTTTCCCTCCCTCAGTCTGAGGACACATCAACCAGCACATAGAACCTCAGGACATCCATGGACAGCGAGGACACACTCGAACACAGACACCCAGTGATTACTGAAGAAACAATCAGCAGCTCTGTCGCCATGACAACAGCATCACAACATCAGAGGAGAAACAGATGTTCAGTGACAGCAGCTGTTTTCTGATCAGGAAAGAAAAACTGAGAAAAGATCAAACGTCTCCTTTAAGGTGAAAACCAAAGCCCAGTTGTGGACAGACTCCACGCTCTCACCTCTCTGGTGGCGGTGACCTGCTGCTCCCAGTGTTTCTCCATGTGCAGCTGGGTGGCGCTGCTGACACTGCTCTTACTGCTCATACTGGTCATACTGCTCATACTGGTCATACTGGTCATACTGGCGTAGGCAGCCTCAGACACATAGCCTCCTTGTTTCCAGGGAGGCAGGACCTCTGCAGCGCTGGCCAACTAAGAGAAGAGGAACAGAGAGGTAGTCAGTGTATGTCTCTCCAAGCAGCAGGGGGAGCTGTTGTTCCCGTCAGGTGACATCAAACCACTGCAGAAGAAGAGATGAAAGGAAGAAGAAAGGCCAGTCCAAAGACAGAGGGTAGAAACAGGGTGGGAACATGTTCATGAAACAGGAGCTGATGGTTGTAACGTGTTCAAGTTTAGATTTGACCTCAGGCATAAACAGTTTTACATTTTTTATAATTTTTATTTGGAGAGGACAGAGAGCTGTAAAGGGGGGCAGGCCGAGTGGGGGCCGCGGGTCGGAATCGAACCGGGCCGCTCCAGGTGAGGCGGCCGCTCTACCAGGTGAGCTCGAAGCATCACAATCTTTACAGATTTGAAACTTTATGTTTTCTGTGAAGCCGGCAGCAGCAGCTGCAGGAGGTTTAGGTTCAGAGTCCACAGGCATCGTGTCCGTACAGGAAATAGATCTAAGAGACCACTCCCCTATTTATATTACTATCAATTAAGAGAAATGCCAAGGAAGCACAATAAGGAGATTTGGGTGAAGCCTTCTTAATGACCCCTTATTTGAAAAACAGAACATAAAACAGCAATGATACGAGAACGCAAATTACTGGCAAAATTAAGAACAGGCAGAAAGTTCCATACGTAGAATATGAGACTTCCAAAAATACACAATAGAAAGCAAACGAGTTGAGATTCAAGCATTTGAATAGAGACGGTAAGAGAAGTGAGCTCATTATTAGTTTGAGGAGGATTTGTTCGCACACGGATGTTTGGGGATGTGATCACACGATTGAAGCTCTCACCTGTTTCCTGGTCATCAAGGGCGACTTGACGGGTCTGATGGGGGAGACCGACAGGCGGGCCGATGGAGACATGGATCTGCACACAACACAAAGACAGTTTGTAAGACCTGAACTCGTCTGCTTCACATCCACACGTGTGTCACTCCGCTGCCTCAGTCGTACCTGACAGCTGTGGGCGTCGGCCCCTTCACGTGTCTGACTGGTGAAGGCGACTGCTGACGTCCTCCTGTCACCTTGGAAACGAGGGACGGCGGGGATCTGGAGGTCGGTTTCGGGGGAACCCGCGGGGGGGTTTTGTGAGCCACATGCTGAGTCATCATTCCTCCTTCAACGTGCATCTCCATCATGGCGGAGGCCTGGAAACTCGCCTCCATCTTCTGAGGGGGAACATACACACACATCGTTTTTAAATAGTTTTTGGAGTTCCACAGAGGTTCTAAAAATCCTGATGAAACCAGTTCATCAACCAGGATTCACGTGGTGGAAGCTGTTGGTCGTGGTTGTATTGTTTTGTTATGTCTCACCCTCTGCACTCTGGTCTGGGAAGACGCCATCTGAGATGTGGACACAATCATCTTGGTTTTCTTTGTCGGTACAGCTTCTTCACCTGCAGCACACACACACACAGGTTCAGGCTGATCTGGATCCAAACCCTTACCCTCAGACACATTTGAAAAAGAGTGAAGGCTGAGGTCCTCACCCTGGACCAGCAGCTCAGCAGTGGATGTGGCCCGTCCGCTGCTGTTGGTGGCCGTCACAGAATACGTCCCAGAATCCTCTGGGAAGGCCTCAGCTATGAGCAGACTGTACAGGTCTGCCTCCTGGAGGATCCTGAAGTCGGCAGAGCTCTGGATCTCTGCTCCCTCCCTGTAGAACTTCACCACAGGTGTTGGAATACCTGTGACTCGGATGTCCAGCCTCACCTGGCTGCCCTGTGTCACTGAGGAGCTCTGCAGCCTCTGAAGGAAGTTGGGCGGAGCCGTCTCCGCTGAAAACACAACATACGTCTATTTAATACAGTGTCCTGTAGTCACAAGATTTAAAAGAGGAGAAATATGTGTTTATTTACCGAGAGAAAATCATTATAAAATCCTACAATTATACTTCACTTAAAAACGCAAGCAAATGTTGAGAACACAATAATCAAATTAAACTACAGTTTAATAAGTCTATGGGTAAAAAGTAAAAGATGTTAACTTAAAAGGAAGACACACAATCAGAGGTACACACCAGTAACAAACTGGGTTGACCTCCGACCTGAAGCTGGTTTGTTATCACCTCATTGACATGTGGAGTTTTTAAAATCAGGACTTGGTCACGAGGTTCTCGCTGGTTCAGCTTCTTCATCACGTAATAATCCAGAGACTCCTCTTAAGGAAAGTTATGCTGCAGCAGCTGCATCTCGTTTTATCACTGGATAAAGTAACAGACTTCACCCAGCAGCTGACAGCAGCTAAAATTAGACTGAGACACACAAAGACTGTTCCCAGACACGGCTTCTACTCTGAAACTACCTGGGCTAAGATCCAGGAGTTAAACTACCTGAGGTCTCACCATCGACCAGGAGTTAAACTACCTGAGGTCTCACCTGTGACCAGGAGTTAAACTACCTGAGGTCTCACCTGTGACCAGGAGTTAAACTACCTGAGGTCTCACCTGTGACCAGGAGTTTAAAGGTCTCACCTGTGACCAGGAGTTTAAAGGTCTCACCTGTGACCAGGAGTTAAACTACCTGAGGTCTCACCATCGACCAGGAGTTAAACTACCTGAGGTCTCACCTGTGACCAGGAGTTTAAAGGTCTCACCTGTGACCAGGAGTTTAAAGGTCTCACCTGTGACCAGGAGCTCGGCTGTGCTTGTGGCTTGTCCAGCACCATTGGTGGCTCTGATGGAGAATCTTCCGCTGTGCGCGGCAGTCACAGCGGGGATCGTCAGAACAGCGCGGCCGTCGCTGAACGAGATCTGAACGCCGGGCAGAGCAGCAGCAGAAAGAACCTGGCCATCACGGAACCAGCTCACCTCAGGAACTGGAGAACCTGCAGAGAGAAGAAACGTTGAGAACCCACAGATCTGAGTCACCGCTTAATCCAGGATATTTAGCTTAGCACAAAGACTGGAAGCAGGGGGGAAGTGTTAGCCTAGCTTTATCAAAAGGAACAAAAAGAGCAGAGTTTACCTTCATACAAATAAAGTAGTTACACTAAATCAAATATTTTACAATGTTTGATTTTCACATTTATCCTGGACTCAGCTGGTCCGGTACCAAACTGTTATGAAAGATTAAATAAAATCCCAAAGTTTACAGGACATGAAAGTTGAGTCCTGAAGGTTTTCTTACCACTAACGCGAGCCTGGAACGTCGCGGCACTACCCTCTAGTGCCACGACGCTCTGCAGCGGCTGCGTGAACGTCGGTGCTTGTGTTGACATGATGGTCGGCACCCTGCGGAGACACAAACGACACATGGTCAAAATCATACAGCAGACGTCACTGACTCATTCATTATATCATGTTAATGTAAAAGATGATTTAATTAAAGTTAAAAGACATTAAACCTGAAGAAAGAATTCACCTATTCCAGTTTAATTAAACTAAAATCTATTTTATTCCCACAGGAAACTTTAAAAAATGTATCAATACACAAATGTTCATATACAAAAAACATTTACATATAAATCCACAGTAAAAACCAACAACTGAATCAGCATCAACATGAGACTAGAAATAAACAGATTTTACTGTTTTCTTCTTAATTTACAGCTGAACAGAAAAATATAAGAATAACCATGAGATACTTTATTAGTAATAAGTTCTCGGAGGTTTAATCTGAACAAAAACATTACACAACAGCATTTATCAGAATCACTGAGAGAAGAAGAAGAAGACGCGAGCGGTGGAGACCCTGAGGACAGGAGCTGGGTCAAAGGTCAAAGGTCAAAGGTCCAGAGCAATAAAAAGTGTTCAGGTCTGGAAACTTCCTCCGTCCTATGACATCATGAGCCAGGTGACGTCACTGGCCACAGCAGAGCCACATGTTATGTTTGCTCATGAGCACTTCAGTAGAGACGACCTCATCGCCAACAACTGCTCATAGTGACATCACCCAGGCTCATTATACAACAATAAACATGAAACAATTCATTCATTTTTTTGTATGTATTTTCTATAATATATTTAATGAATTAAAAGAGAGAAAACTTTTTTTATATTCTAAATATTAAATACTTTTTTAATGTATTCATTACATCTTAAAAGTGTTGTATATTTCAGATAGTAGTATATAATACAAAACTTATATGTAAAATTGTATTTAATGCTAATATACTCTAGTTATTTGTGCAAAATAAGCCTGTACTGGTCCTTTAAAATATAAAGAACATAAGTTAAGAACTAAATGGGAGTTGCGGCTGTTTCCTAGACCTTTGACCTGCGGGGGGCGGCTCCAGGCTCCGCTGGGTCTGGAGATAAAACCAGCGACAGAATACAACACCTGTTTCCCCTCAGACTCCAGAGTCTCAAGAGTTTAAAGGTTCAGTGTGTAGAATGTAGTGACATCTAGTGGTCAAGTGTCATGTTGCTCCCTTCTAAACATGTAAGAGAACCTATGGAAGCTTCAGTTGTCATAGAAACTCAAAAGGTCTAGTTTGTCCAATCTGGGCTACTGTAAAAAAAACATGGCTGCCTCCGTAGAGAGGAGCCGCTCCTGGTGTAAATATAAAGTATTTAAATATAAAGTATGTTATTATAAATTATTTAAATATAAAAGGTATATTCTAGACTGAAGAAAAAAACAAATTTGTATAATTAGATGAAAAACACAAGTGAAAACCTCACTAGGATTATTTTATATTCAGTTTCTGCAAATAATTCTATTTCACATGAATCTTACACACTGAACCTTTAAAGGAGAATTTCCTGACGTTCAAGTTTCTAAAGCTTCAAACTTAAAATGTTTCAACTATTTTTGATTGTAGATGAATTTATGAAAACAAAACAGTTTTTAAAAAAGGTTAAAAATGGGTTAGGTACATTAAAAGATACATTTCATAATAATATCATCAAACAGCAGCAGCTTTGTTTTAATTCCACTTCCTGTTTGGTGAATGAAGGTTCCCAGACGAACAGGAAACAGTTTTTTTTATTCACACTGACGATTCTCTCAGGTGAATCTCACTTTTCTGAAATTTGGAAATTATAATTTTTTTAATCAAATAAAATAATCTTTCTGATTCTGAATCTGAGCCAAAACATTTTATGCTTTTAGAACACCGAAGTGTTCAATATCTTGTTTATATTATTTCTCCTTCCTAATTTCAATAAGTCAGTTCCTCTGGATCTCTGGTCCACCAGAGGTTCATTTAAAAAGGAGCCAGTGAATAATCTCTGTTAGCAAATATCAGATTTTTCTATTTAGAATGTTTTTTTAGTTTTTTCTCAGTTTAAAAGTGTTTCATTATGAGATAATTTGTATGTTTTGAACCCACTGGTCTTAAAGCTCTTTACAATTAATCGATTAAACGAGTCACTGATTATAAACTTGATCAATCTGTTTTGAAGATTAATACAATTATAAATGTATAAACATCAAAACAGAAGAATTTTACTTAAATACTTTTTTTAAAGTTTAAATGTTTTATTGATCTTAGGTTTGTTTTTTACCAAATTAAAAACCTGAGAGATTAAAATCCATTCAATCACTTATCATGTCTGTTAGAACCAGACTGAGAACCAAGAAGCCCTTAACCTGAGTTACACTTCAGAGCATTTATAAATAATAACTGTTAATGTCTAATTAAAATGTTTAATTAATGAGTAAATTAAGAGAAAAGTTGTGTAACTTAATGAAGTTAACTTAAAAGGGGATTTCAAATTGAACTCCTTCTTTAAACCTTGACTGTAATTGAAATGTTATATTTGAAATGTGTTTTATCTGTGATTTGCTCCGTTCCAGTTAAATTGGATGATGACTCATCAACATGTTCATCATGTGACAAAGCTTCATCTCATCTCGACTGAAGCAAAGTGAGAAAAGTTCTTTTACTCTGAAACAGGTTCATCTGAGTTCATCAGCTGCTCGTCATATACAATGGTAATAATAATACATCTGTTTTTCTGATTATACCTTTAACTTTACTATAATTAAAATGCAGAAATGTAACTTGTATCTCAGTATTCTAGATATTTTAATAATTTTACTGAAGAAATTACCTGAATATTTAAATAAAACATCTTGATCTTTTTATTTTCCATTTCTCATGTTTCCTTTTTTCTTATTGTTTTAAATCTGTTGTTATTTAAAAAAAATATATATCCATGACTGCACCATTACTTGCGTGTTTTTTTGCAAAAGCAAATTTGTATTTCACAGTTTTTCGTTTAATGTTATTAATATTTACTCGTCACATTTAAACTTAACTCTAACTCTAACCTAAAACCAGGTCTTATCCCTCAAACAGTCCAGGCCGGTCAAAACGTCCTCACTCTGTAGGTTCCATGTTTAAAATGGTCCCCACAAAGATGTAAGTACAGGAACACACAGAGAAGCTTAAAATTGAACTTATGATTCATGTTCCTCCTTCAAAGTGAAATAACTGGTCAACAGCTGTTCACTCTCCTACAAAATAAAAGGCCTCAGGGAGGTGTCACTCTCTTAGACGGAGCTCTGTGGGGGTTTGGGGGGGGTTTATCTAACACAGGACACCAAAAGCTAAAAATAACGACCCCCACCCCCGCCTGCCCCCCCCCGCCACCACACCTCTGTTTGATTGACAGACACCATGTGGCACATAGCTGGAGGAGCAACTGATAGCCCTGCTGCTGATTCCCTTAAAAAGCCATCAGCCGCCCAGTAAGTCCACAGTGATGCTATCAGGCGCTATTCTGGGACGCCCCATTATAACCTTCAACACGGAAAAGCAGCAAAAACTGGACTGGTTCTGAAAAGTGACTGAACATCAGCAGAGATCCAGCAGGCGACAGCTGTCAATCAACACACTCTGAAAACTTTAACACACACACACAAACACTTACTTGTCTATACAAGGATGCCTGAGCTGCCCAGAGGGCTGCGTTCACAAGGTCGAACCTCTGTATCCAGAAATGTAAAATCCAAGAGGAGCTGAGCCTCGAAGGAACTCCACAGAAAAAAACAAAACTACAGGCCGGTGTCGCCGTGTAGTTTTGTTCTTCCTCCTCGCAGCAGTCCCTCCAGCCGAGGCTTCAGGCCGGGAACACTGATCTGCTCAGAGCCGCCAGCCGGCCGACGGGGGGCTTTATATACCGCTGTGACATCACACAGGGCAATCCATTCCATTGGTTGACCCCCCGCAGGGTGCAGCAGGGCATTCTGGGAGGAGACAGGAGCCATTTTATGCAGCTGGTCCCACCTGATGCATTACCTCACAATTATTATTCATCAGATATCAATACCCTGATGAAAACTTCAGTGAATCTATAAACATAAGATATAAAAACACTTTACAGAGAGAGATCAGATCGTCTTCATGCATTCACATTTTGTCTTTACAATAAATTACAAAGAATAAACTTCCTTATCTGGATTGGTTAACAATATTATTATTATGTTTAAACTTTTTAATCATTTAGAAAATACACAGTTTTTCAGGTTTGTAAATATCATTTAATTTTATGTATTATAGGTGGACCAGGAGGAGACCAGGGTCTACTGCACCAGGAGGAGCCCAGGGTCTACTGCACCAGGAGGAGACCAGGGTCTACTGCACCAGGAGGAACCCAGGGTCCACTGCACCAGGAGGAACCCAGGATCTACTGCACCAGGAGGAGACCAGGGCCCACTGCACCAGGAGGAGCCCAGGGCCCACTGCACGAGGAGGAGCCCAGGGTCTACTGCACCAGGAGGAGACCAGGATCTACTGCACCAGGAGGAACCCAGGATCTACTGCACCAGGAGGAGACCAGGGCCCACTGCACCAGGAGGAGACCAGGATCTACTGCACCAGGAGGAACCCAGGATCTACTGCACCAGGAGGAGACCAGGGTCTACTGCACCAGGAGGAGACCCAGGGTCTACTGCACCAGGAGGAGACCCAGGGTCTACTGCACCAGGAGGAGACCAGGGTCTACTGCACCAGGAGGAACCCAGGATCTACTGCACCAGGAGGAGACCAGGATCTACTGCACGAGGAGGAGCCCAGGGTCTACTGCACCAGGAGGAGACCAGGGTCTACTGCACCAGGAGGAACCCAGGGATCTACTGCACCAGGAGGAGACCAGGGTCTACTGCACGAGGAGGAGCCCAGGGTCTACTGCACCAGGAGTAGAAGGAGTCAGGGAGGAGGAGCAGGGCAGCAGCAGCAGAAGGAGTCAGGGAGGAGGAGCAGGGAGCAGCAGCAGAAGGAGTCAGGGAGGAGGAGCAGGGAGCAGCAGCAGTAGAAGGAGTCAGGGAGGAGGAGCAGCAGCAGCAGAAGGAGTCAGGGAGGAGGAGCAGCAGCAGCAGAAGGAGTCAGGGAGGAGGAGCAGGAGCAGCAGCAGAAGGAGTCAGGGAGGAGGAGCAGGGAGCATCAGTAGAAGGAGTCAGGGAGGAGGAGCAGGGAGCAGCTGTCTGTGGACACCACGTTCAGAACATTCCCTGTTCGGGGCTCATCCTGCTTCTGACTCCATTTCACCTGGTTCACAACCACTGGTTCTCCTGATGGACACGTGGATCTCTGGAGTTTCACTTTACACTGTGAACATTAACATGAAGCTGCATTCATCTCCCACCTTTCACGACTCCAGTTCAGACTCTTGTTCTTCTCGTAGTGATTGTGTGATGAACTGAGACTGAGAGTTGAACACATGACGTCGTGCTCACTGAGGTGACATCACTGCTGATGACATCACAAGAGGACTCACATGAAGACATCTCAGTAAAAAACATGATTCTTACCTGCTGAGCTCTGATGCTAACATTAGCTCTGATGCTAATCTAAGCTCTGCTGCTAACCTTAGCTCTGTTTGCTACCTTTAGCTCTGATGCTAACTTTAGCCGGGTCTGCTAACTTTAGCTCTAAATGGATTTCTGTGCATTCAAATAAAAATTACACAATTTAAGCAATCGGAGGAAGTGAGGTCTATTAATAATATTGACGCCTCCATTTAATGCTTCACATTTAGTTTGAATTGTTAAAATAAATAAAAACAGGGAGCAGATCAATTATTGATTTTTATTTTAAAGAAAACAACAAATCATTTAAAAATAGGATGAAATCTGAAACTAAAACCACCATATTATCTGCACCTTCACCACTAGATGTCACCAAATCCTTCTCCAAAGTAAAATTAATTCCTCCCTAAATAATACCAACACTTCAACGTTATAGAATTGGAGGAGTTCTGTATGGAGTAGAATTAAGGGAAAAGTTGCAAATATTGTGAATATGGGCTATACAGATACAATTTGATTAATTGATTCTATCTCATAATGTTTAAATAAAACTCTTTGATGTGATCGTTTAATACCATGAAAAGAAATCCTAATCTGACTTTGTTTAGTCTAATTAGTTGAATAAAATAATCAATATAACAGTGATCATGAGGTTTCTCAACCTTCTTCAGACTTTCACCAGTTTCAGATCCATAAACTCTTCTGATAAACAACCTTTAGACACTCAACAATTATCATGAGATCTTTTTTTGAAATACGTATTTGAATTACAGCTACATGTGTTTCTAAAACATGAATACTTTAAAGTAAATATAAATTATGTGTTTCTTTGTGGTGTACAGACTGTACAACCCTGGATTGAACAGTGTGTTTTTGTCTGTGTGTGTTTTCAGATGTAAAAGTCAAAGTTCCCACATTAAAAAGCAGAAACAGTATTAGAGCAGGATCAGGTGGAGCAGCCACAGGAGAACACACAGTGTCCCAAACCACGTCTGCCAGTCCACCCTGATGAGGTCAGCGACTTCGCCCACCAGCCACTTATCACCAGCTGTCGGCTGCGAGTCCTGATGTTTGACTGCGTCCTGCAACCCGCCGTCTGAGTCCGACACATCAGGGATGAACAGGAAGTGTCTCCCGTCGTCATGGAGCAGCACTCGGCCTGGGCTGGCGTCTCCATCTTTAGACCTGGAGCGACCACGATGACAGGAGGTCAGACAGCACACCGCCTCAGTCCCAGCCAATCAGGACCAAGTGTGTTTGACTTGTTCATGCAGCGTGTTAATTTGGTGCAAACAGAATAAACCACCTGATGGAATCACACAAACTGAATCACGGGCTAATGATTCAAGTGAAAATCAGTAGAATGAAGACATGTTATCAAACTGCTACTTTTACACACACGTTCATTTTAAAGTCACGTCACATCCAAGCCTCATGTAAATATATAAAAACACATGACACCACTGTGGCGTGTAATTAGAGTTTCTATTCAGATCCACAGCGTGTCGACAACCTGGAAAACATCTGCACCAAATGTTCTCCCAGCTGCTGCACTGCTGTCTGCAGGAGCGGCCGTGTGGATGAATACAGGTCAAATATCACGTACACCTGCATCAACAAGGGTTTTTATATAAAGTGAATGCTCAAAGAACAGAGTCTTGGTTCACATCAGGATCATGATTACGAACACAGATGATAAGCTTCCCTCGTGATCCCCTTCAGGTTATAACAGGAGGTTTTAAAATCAATTCTCGCACTTTACAATCCTATAATTCAGGATTTATAATCTGTTCAGTGTGAGAAGCTGCCCCGTTGTTGATGGTGGGACACAGGTTAATGTAAGGTGTGAGCATTAACCTCATTTAGACACAGGACACATGTTCATGCAGGTGTAGGTTGTGCCTGAAGGAAAGTGTATAATGTCATAAGGCTTTGTGGAGCTGGTTGTATGCTACCCACCAGGTGAGCGTGGGCTCTGGTTGTCCTGTCACCTCCACCTCTAGCGTCACTGGAGAACCCTCCTGAACGGTAGCTTTCGACAGGGGCCTGGTGAAGCAGGGAGGGCCCGGTTTAGAGGCTTTTCCATGAGGAAGAGACCCAGCCATGGCCTGGGGAGGAGATGGAGCAGGAAGGGGAGGCCCTTGGATCTGAGGAGTAAGCCTGATCTCCTCCCGGATGGCCATGGGCTGACAAATGTCTGGGTCTTGGTCTGAAGTTAGTAGATGAGATGGAGAAGAAGGGGGTTTGACATGCGGGTTAGCCTGCTGAGCTCGGGTCTGAGGCTGAGGACGAGCAGAGGGCTTGGCAGCGCTGCTGGGGCTCATGCCAGGGTCATGCACACACAGCGTCGAGGACTCATGGATGGAGAAGACGGTGTGTAGGCTCTGCTTGCTGCTGAATCTATTACTGCTGGATATAGTGATGTTGTTGACACTGTCTGGCTCTGGAACATTGGGATCTTGGACATCAGGTGGATCGTCCTGCTTCGACCTGAGAGTGATGCCAGCCTGTGGCACATTGCCTTGCCCTTCTGAAGAGGAGGACTGGCAGTAAACAGTTTGTTGGGTGACGGTAGTTGTTGTGGTCAGGCCGCTGCTCTGGGGCATCTTCACTGTGGATGGTTCCATGCTGGGTTGAGTAGAAGGTTTACTCTGATCAAGGCCACTCCTAGAATCTGGGAAAGACTGGGGAGGATTGTCGTGTTGCAGGAGGCTTGTGCTGGTCTGTGGGCATGTTCTAATGGCAGCTGGAAGGGTTCTGTCGTTGCTTTGAGCAGATCCTCTGGCACGTGGGCTCGGATTGTTTTTTGACAAAGTATTATTCTGTGATAAGGAGCTTTTGTGGGGTGAACTGTGGCTGCTTCTTGCCTGTGGAAAAGGGTCTGAAGGGGAGAAGTTGAATGAAACGTTCTGCTCGGTTACTGTTCTGGTGCTGGTGAGACTGTTACTTTGAGGTTTGGAGACCAATGAGGTTTCCATTCTGGTTTGGGAGGAATTTGTATCCTGATCTAAACCAATTCCAGAGTTAGGAAAGGACTGTGTAAAACGGTTGCCCTGGCAAATAGTTGTGACTTGAGGAAATGTTCTACATTTGAGGAACCCAGTGTCTTGTGGACGGGTCGTGTCCTTGTTGATATCAGTGTCTGGACCATCGAAGGGCTGAGGACAGCTGGACTGAAGGGTGGGGCTCTGATCGAGCTCTGCAGGATGTGCAATGTGATCAGTCTGTGGCAAGGTCTTACTTTTGGATGTGACCTTTTGGTTGCCATTACTCTGCGTACCTGTGCATTGCTCAGGATGGTTCAGCTGACTGTTGAGGTCATTTAATACAGGCTCAGTTTCTGAGGGGCTCCTCCTCTCAGGGACATCAGTGTCGGTAGTTTTGCTCTTGTGGACTTGGTTGGATCCGGAGAATTGTCCTTCAGTGCTGCCGGGGAGGAAATCCACACTGGTCTCCTCGATCTGCATGCTGGTGAGGAAGCCTTGAGAAGGAACTGTCAATGGACTCTGGACAAATGAACTGGACTCTGATCTGAACCTGTAACATACACAACAAGAAAAGAATCCTCACTCTGGATGTAATGCCAGTGGATTGATGGTCTACGCCTCATGTCAAGAAATATCCACCTACAGAATCTGCCATGTGTGCTGTGACAGCTGTTGCAAGTCTTTCTCCTGCCTGATGTCTTACTCAACTATTTGATCATCCTTGGGTTTGGAAAGCTTCGTTCTTAGTGATCAAATGTGGCAGCACAGTATCAAACTGTAAAGTCAAGCTTTCTTATTATTATACTTGTTTGACCAGATGTTTCCTGATTTCAATTAAAACATACGTCTTTATTTGTGGAAAGCGCGACTGCTTGTGTTAAAAAAGAAACGTAAATAGATGACAAAGATCTTGGTTCGACTGGAATCTGTTCAATGTGAGAATCTGACTCATCTCGTCGATACAAACAGACCTGTGATTGGTCGGAGGATGTAGATAACCCTCAGTCTGACTAGACCCTCTCTGCTGCCGGACTACACCACTCTGCTCTGACTGGGCGTGGTGATGGAGGCTGTGCTGGTTGAAGTGGCTGCTGGGGGAACTAAAACAGAAGCCCTCCTCAAGGTCTGATTGAACCAAGCCAGACTCCGGTGTTTCTGCCAGTGGCGGCAGGGAGATATCATCAGGGGATACACACTCGTATTCATCATTGGACAGCGAGTCTTCGGTCATCACTTCCTGTTGATGGAGCTCCACCTCTGACAGGTCGGATGCATCCTTAGGATCAGAACATAAAGAAGGTTCCTCTTTCAAACTAATGAAGAATATTTCTACATTAGTTTTACCAAGTGATTTATAAGATGTAAAAGTTTATAGATAAGTGTAGATACGAATATTAATGTTGTTTCCAGTAACTTTAGCTAAAGGCAGCTTGATTTTCCACCTTAGAATCTTATTTAAAATGTTGACATCTGTGTAGAAGAAAGATTTAGATTCATGCAGTTTCAGAATCTGAGCCACAGCAGAGTTAAAGGTTCACTGTGTAGATTGTAGTGACATCTAGTGGTGAAGTGTCATGTTGCAGCTGAACACTTCCAACATGAAATTGAACCTATGGTAACTTCAGTCGAGCGTACTGTAAAAAACATGGAGGTCTGGTACTTAATAAACAGGAAGTTGAAACTACCTGCACTGCCTTCCTGTGACACTCCCTCTGGACATCATAGAGCGATGGACCAATCACAGGATGAGGGGGTGTGGCCTGAGCCTCAGTGGAGATTGGCTGTAATTGGCTGAGGATGGCGCTGACCCGTCGACTGGCCTCCTCCGGGGAGCAGGACAGGCTGAAGGAGTGGGTGGAGCAGAAGGAGGAGGAGCCTGACTGCTCCATTTGTCTGAAGAACAAACGACAAAGTGAAAAGAAACTTCTCTATAAACAAAAGATTAAAATCGATTTCTTTTGTTTTCTTATAAAGTTTCTTTGCTTTTCCAGGTCATGTTTAATAGTTGATCAACATTTTGATCCAGACTGAAATATCTCAACAACTTTCAATGAGAATCAACAGCACTGGGATTGTCCTGGTCCCCAGAGGAAGTGAGTCACAGTAAAGAGTTTCTGCTGATCCGGTTTTAAGTGCCACCATGTTCATATTTAAGGATTCAAAAAAATATCAACAACAATTAGATGAAATGAACTTGGTTCAGACGTTCACTCTTACCAGAGGATGAACCGTAAGGATATGGGTCTGTTTCACTTTCAGGTTATGAGCAGGTTATGAGCAGGTTATGAACAGGTTATGAACACGTTATGAACACGTTATGAACACGTTATGAACACGTTATGAACACGTTATGAGCAGGTTATGAGCAGGTTATGAGCAGGTTATGAACACGTTATGAGCAGGTTATGAGCAGGTTATGAACACGTTATGAACACGTTATGAACACGTTATGAGCAGGTTATGAGCAGGTTATGAACACGTTATGAACACGTTATGAACACGTTATGAGCAGGTTATGAACATCTTCACTCAGTGTACCTGATCTCTGTGGTGACCGTCTGTGAGTCTGCCTCCTGATTGTCGCTCTTCTGTAACGGAGGCTTCCTATTGGCTGCAGTCTGCCTCGTCACAGGAACCTCCTTCCCATCATGCGCGCTGGTCAGTTCGGGGGTGTGGCCTGTCTCCTTCAGCTCATACTGGGAGAACAGCACGTTTTTTTATCATTTGTTTTAGTTTTGAACATTAATATAATCATGTGATTTAATTTGTTTACCCCATCAGCAGCTTCCTGCAAGCGACAGTTATCCACCTGCTCCTTCATTTTGATCTTTCTGTTTTCCCTCGTCTTCTTTTCTGTCGCTTCTTCTTGCTTTTCATTCTGTCTCTTCCGCTCCTTCTCTTCCTCTTTTATTTCTTTCTCTCCATTGTTCTGCTGCTGTTTTTCAGGTTTCAGCTGTTTCAGCTGAAAACACATCAGTGAACATGAACCTTCATTAGATCATGTTTTCATTGGAGCAGACTCTGCCTTTAACGTGTTTGATATGTTTGAGACAACACTCTGTGTTCATGTTGTTTCAAGTTGTGTATCCAGGTTGATGTGTTCACATTGTGTTCACATTGTGTTCACGTTGTGTGTTGTGACCTTCAGTTTGGCCTCCAGCTCCATCAGTCCGTCACTCAGCTGTCTGATGGATGCCACCATTGTTGAGTGTTTGCTGAGCGTCCTCTCGATGTAGCGCCGCCCCTCCTCCACCCCTGCAACACATGTGCACTCCTGTGATGTCACCTGATGCATCTGGACATTAAAGTCATCATAACATACAAATATTCTAAAAATGTTTTGTCCAGTGCTGCTTCCAAAACATTAGCACCACGTGATCAGTGGAAATCAGAATCATGGAAGAAAATATTATTTGTTGAAATCTTCAAGAACTTTATTTGTGTGATGTTAGTCTGGTTTTATCAGATTTTCTGAAGTCCACACCCAGCTACCCTTTCAGAATAAAAGCATGTGTTGCTACCCACCGTGCAGCCTGACCGCGAGGTCACTGATCTGACTGATCCTGTCTTCCTGCTGAGGAACCGTCGGCCACACGAACTTCTCAAACTGTCGATAGAGAACGGTGACGGCCTCTGTGCTGCGACAGTCTGAAGAAAACGTCTGCACGCGAGTGATGGTCGCGCTCGCCTCCTCACACCAGAACTGATACTGACAACAACACCTAGATGTTTTTAAAGGATTGAGCAGGTTTGGATTTATTCTTATTCTTATTCTCACCTCCTCCATGGCTTGTTGCAGTCTGCACGTCATGTCCAGCGTTTTTCGATGTTCACTCACACTTCTCTCAAACTCTCCCATCTGTCTCTGCAGCTCGTTGACGGCGTCCTCCACCTCCCGGGCCACGCCCTCTGACCCCAGCTGGGCCCTCACGCCCTGCAGGCATTTCCTGAGCAGTGACTGAAAATACAGGAAGTGACATGACGGCTCTCACACGTGAGAGAGGGGTACGACTGGAGATGAAGACGATACTGGGACATGTCCCAGCCCACACTGGTTATTCTGATGGTTCCTGTACCTGCAGCTTGTCCTCATACAGCTCCACCTGCTGCAGCTGGTTCCTGACAGCCTTCATGTTCCTGCTCCTGTCGTTTCTCTTCAGGAAGTTAAACTTCAGGTTGTTGAACCGTTTCTTCAACTCCTTGAAGGAATCCCAGAGCTGAAACATGACACAGCAGAAAATCCATCAGCTGCTCAGACACAATGAAGAAGTTTGTTCTTTAAGTTTGTTTTCTGCTTTGATCTGTGTTGTTACTGCAGATGACCTTTCAAAATAATACGTAAAAATACATTTTGTGTTCAGGGGTTTGTTATTTTCTACTTGTGTGTACTTGTGAAAGAATGTTGATGTCAGTCCACCGCAAAATGTCTCAACAACCTTCAGCGGATTCTCATTGTCAGCAGAGGATGATTCCTTGAATCCTTGAATTCACACGATTCCATGAAACTGACGTTTTCCATTACAGACGAACATCTCCACAACTTTTGAATGGTGTGTTATGAAATTTGAAATAGGGTTAGAATCCTAATCCTCTAGGGATCATGAGTGTCAGTTCAAAAGTTCATAGAAATCTATTGAATAGTTTTTTAAAGAAACACCGAAGCTGCTCACATGGCTGGGAATAGTTCTGATCATTTTTCATGTTGTATCAGAACTGATCTTTGATCAGTTGCTGGTTTTCGCTCAGCGTTGATGTCGCTGCATGTGGACGGAGTCTCGGTGAGATTCTATTTAGAGCAGCAGGGTCTAAATCCAGTGGGACATTTCTGCTTTGGGCAGGAGGAACAGCGGTGTCATGTGGCTGATCTGTCAGCTAAAGACAGCTGAGAGGGAGACAGACACAGTGAAGGAGGTGAAATCAGAGGCCGAGGAGGTGGGACACCGGGCTGAAGGAAACCCAGGGAGTGTGAAAGTACCACAGGTAACACAAAGATGTACTCAGAACCACGACTGACATAACACACCACAAAGTAACACAACAATTACCTCTAGATATAATGTTTTCATGAAGGAAACAACAGGATAATAAAGTATCCAAATAGAAGACCAATTAGCACACTGAACTCCACCCAAGGGTATAATGGAGGACCCATGAGGTGTCCCAGAAGACCATAACGGACCACATGGGACTTATCAGATCAGAAGAGATCATAGAACCAGAAAGTACTTCAGTTCAACCACCAGAGGGCGGAATGCGCCTGTAGCTCAGATAATCTAACATGAAGTCCCAAAGTATCTCGTCACTGAACCTGAACGTTTCTCTGAGAATCTTTAATGAGAACTGAAATACTCTGAATGTCTGATATGATCGAATCACACCCACAGAAAAGAAACGAACCAAACTCATGTTTCATCCTCTTCGTCAGAATCCTGCAGATTCCTTCAGGTGACTCAGCAGTGAGAACCAGTCCCAGCGTGACTCTTCACCCTGAATCTGACTGAGGCCTCATGGGATACGTAGAGGGGGGGTTCGGTTACAGAGCGACGACAGTTGAACCTTCTTCCCTGTTTGTGTCTGTGAGGATCCTCGTCACTCAGGTTCAAGGTTAATCTGACTCCTTCAATCCAGTCAAGACTCTTTCTGCTGATGTATCGTCGGGTTTGTCGTCGACTTCCACAGCTACAGAGCGTCACACACGTTGTCACATGTGTTGTCCTGCATGTGGGTAATTCATAGCTTCTCAGGGAAAAGTTATTCATATCTGCAGGAACTTTTGAGTTCAATCAACATCAATGTTTATACATTTTATTTGAGTCTCTGATGTTTGATCTCAGCAGCTTGTGCAGGTTTCAATGAGCTGGTGACACAGCACCAGGTGCATGATGGTTAATACCCATGGGCTGACTGAGCCTGTATTTAGCCTCAGCCCTCTCTCTGTCTCCTGCAGTTGTTGCTCAGTGACTCAACGAATCCATCCTTCACCGGAGCTGGTGCAGCCGACTGGAGACAAACATCCACGACTCAAAGTGGATTTAAACTCAATATCGTGACGATATGGATGAAACAGACCAAATGGAGCAGTACCACCAGAAACCACAGGGGCAGCGCAGCCACAAGTTCAAGTGAGACGAACACTGGTGATGACCTAGACTTTTCAATTATGGCAAACTTGAGGAGAGACCACCTCCAAACGGGGCCTTCTCTCCAGATGAACATTATCACAACCACCTCCACAGTGACCATGTTTGCATGTTTGTTGTTGTCAGAAACTCTCTGACTCGGCTCTGCCCTCTAGTGGATGTTTTCTTTAACAACAATGCCAACGTTAAGGAAGTAGGTGTGAGGACAGTGATGGTTGATTCTTATTTAAGTTGTTTAAACTCTAGAGGCCATGTGAGGAACTGCAGCTGAACACATGATACAGTCAGAGAGTCATCACTTATATTTAGACTGAGATCCAAACGGCCTCTGAACACCTTCAGTCTGTTCAGCTCATAAAACTGAAACCATGTGATCACTTTGCATTTTGTGCTGAATAGTTATTTAGTTACATTTCATTTCTTTAATTTACAGCGTTTGTTCATTTTGGACATTTCTTGTTTTTTCTTAATAATTTATTTAACTCTTAAGAGGCAGGTGCATTATTTAAAGAACGGTACGACGCAGTTCTTTAAATAAAAATGTTTGACGCTGATCAATAAAATAAAACACCTCCCTGCCATCACCGTCCCGACTGCGGGATGCTGATGGCAGGGAGGTTAAAAGATTCTTTAAATATTGAAAAATTTCAAATCTGTCGACACTTTTCAACCTGAACAAAGAATCAGAAACAAAAAATAGACCTGAAAATAAATCTGATCTGATATTTATAGACAAACAGCTGCTGCAGCCCCTCTGCTGGCCATACTCATGAACTACAGCAGTGATTTATTCCCACTGGGTGGAACTTTGTGATCATCAGAGAGGATCACCATGGTAACAAGTACCCTACAGACCAATCAGATCAGAGAGTTAACAAAACGACAGAATGAAGACGATCCCAGCTGCTGACGGATCAACATGAGGAGACAAAATATGTACGATCGGATTTACCACCAGCAGAGTCTGTGACCTTTGACCTGTGCTTGTGACCTCACCTGGGTGATGTCATCGTTGATCTGCCGGGTCACATGCTCTCTGTGAAGCTCCTCCTCCCGGCGAGCGGCTTCGTTCAGCCACGAGACGCAGAGCGAGTCGAGAGAGAGAAGACGAAGCTCCAGCTGCTGAAGCTTGAACCCCGCCCAGTCCTATAATACATAACAGTACTATTATACTACAGTATTACAGTACTATAATACTACAGTACCACCGTTTTATGGTACTATAATACAAAAGCATTACAGTATTCAAGTATTACTACTTACTTCTACTCTTTTAGCAGTTCACTTCCACACGTCTTGTCAGTAAACAACACATTCAGATCTCGTGGCCCCGAGTTCTTTATCTCGATGCCTGACGTTATTATAATGTAATATATTTTCACCAAATGTCACCAGGGGGCGCTGTAACTTACACATTGACACAATAGCAGATGTTTTACCAGAAGTTCTTCCAGCATTTAGCAGCTGTAACGGTTTCTTATATATTCTCCTGGGTTGAATTGTGTTGTGTGTTGTGTTGTGTTGTGTTGTGTTGTGTTGTGTTGTATACGTACACACTGGGCAGCAGCAGTACAGATGTTGGTCTTCAGTGCAGCAGCTGTTGTGAACAGACTCTTGATCAGTTGCTGTTTCTCATGTGAACCAGCAGAGTCAGAGAGCAGCAGCGCCTCCAGCTGGTGACACAGGAAACCACAGTTAGATCCACCCGACTGAGCTGACCCACGTAAAGCATGGAACACACCTCTCACACTGACTGTGTTGCTCGGTGTTTGATCCCCGAGCTCTAAAGATCAGCCCACTCTGACCTGCTGAGCTCTGAGGTGGAAGCTGCTGCTCAGACCCAGGATCCACTCGCTCTGCTCCATCTTCTCCTTCACCTTCTTCTTGAGCGTCAGGAGCTCGGACACATCGTCCTCCTTCACCTGCTCCACCTCCTGGTCTCCTCCCAGACTCTCCCAGCTCCTCATCACTGCTCCACCTGGTCTCCTCCCAGACTCTCCCAGCTCCTCATCACCTGCTCCACCTCTGCATCCAGTTGCTGACAAAAGAACAGAGAAGAAGACTCAAGAGGAAACGTTTAGTTAAAGACAGACCAGGAGGTCGGACGTCTGCAGACAGATAGTAAAGATGGACGACATGACTACTCCTTAAAGTGAAGCCAAAGCATCTGGATCGCCCCCTGGTGTCTGGCTGCAGTAAAGGTCATAAACCCTCCTCCTCCATGTTAGCAGATGGGACATGGACCAAAGTAGAAGTTGAAAATAAATGTTGTTAAAGATGTTTCTGTCAGAGCAGGTGGTTCTTATCAGTTTGGTTTATATCATGTCATGATTGACAGCTGAGACTGACTCCTGATTGGTTGAGCCTGTGTTTGGGTGGGACCTCGATACCTTGGCTCCACTTCACGATCACTGCTGCAAAGAGTCAAAACCACGTGAAAGATCTCAGTCCAGTCATGTTCCCATGAGTCTTTGCTCTTCCTCCATGTCCTGAATCTATTGGCAGTTAAAGAGTCACATGACTCACAGTGAAAAGAGGCGTGGCCTGACTGAAGCGCTCCGTCAGGGTGGAGGTCTGCAGGTCTGAACCCAGATCCACGTTAGTGCACGAGTCCAGCAGCTCAGAGACGCTCCTCAAGTCCTGCAGCGTCTGACCACACAAGAGCAGGTCACAGTCATCAAGCCCCGAGACTCAGATGCTCTACCTCATGATTCTTACTTTACTTTATTTAACTACAATAAAAGTTTAACTACATTTACTAAAAACAGATCAGAGCAGTAACGCTGACCTTTAACAGTCTCTCTCTGTACTTCCTGCGTGATGTCACTTCCTCTTCCTGCAGATGGATCTGGACGTGATGGCGACGCCGCAGCTCATTCACTTCCTGTTTGGTTCTGTTGAGCTGCTTGATCGTCCACTGGACCACGGACGCCACCGAGCGCAGGTCCACCCCCGAGTCTGAGGCCTGACGCCACACACACACACACACACACACACACACACATGAACGTACACACACACACACAAACAAACACACACACACACACACTAATATATTTAATGCTATATTCTGTCAATTCAGAAAAACTTAAACTTTTACATTTGTTTACGTATAATCAAAATCAAATCATCTGATTAATCTCACTCCTAATTTTAATTAACAGGATTTTCATTTTATTTTATTTGTGAGACCACATCTCAGGTAACATGTAATCTCATTGGATGTAATCTGATTACTTTTTAGCTGTATCAGAAACCAATCAGCCAGGTTACCATGGTGACAATCTGGACGAGGCTGTGTCCCACTTCCTGTGCAGCGAGGAGCCGCTGCAGCACTTCCTGCCAGCGAGCGTCGACCTTCTTCTTCTTCTCTGAACCCATCACAGTTCATCCAAACATTCTCTATCACGTGACTTTCTGAAGGAACGAGTTGGATCCAGTTCTCGTAAAGTTCTGCATTAATAGAACTGAATCTACTTTTATTGTATTTTTGTTTTATCAAACCATAGTAGAGCTACTTACATCAGATCCAGATCCTGGCTTCTCTAATCTGGATCCAGGCTGCAGGCGTCTGGTCTCCCCTGATCTAGATTCAGCCTTCAGATTTAATCTCAGATTCTCGTCCGATCTGGATCCTGACTCGTTGCCTCTTGTGTCCTCTGAGGGGAAATCTGTCTGCAGCTCAGATCTGGAACCTGATTCAAATTTCCGTGATTCCTCTGACCTGAATCCAGGATCTACATCGCTCGTTTGCTCTGATCCAGACCCAATCATCTGGACGAATCTGGATTCAGGCTGCAGATCTCTGATTGCTGCTGATTTGGAATCTGACTTCATGTCTGATCTAGATCCAGTTGTCAGGTTTAATCTGAATCTGGATTGCAGGTTTCTGATTTCTTCTAGTCTGGGTCCAGTGGTTGGCTCGGATCTGAATCCGGACATCGGATCTGACCTGGATCCAGACTGAATGTCTGATCTGGATTCAGGCTCCAGAGCTCTGGTTTCTTCTGTTCTTGAATGTGACTGCATGTGAGCGCCCTCTGCTGGTGTGGATTCAGACTCCAGGTTCTGGTCCAGGATGAGAGTCCAGTCCTGCTGAGGAGACAGATCTGAATCAGGAGGGTTTCGAGTCTTTTCTGGTATCTGGACTGATGATGTCACTGATGATGTCACCGTGTCTCTTACATCAGATCCAGACTCTGTCTTTTGGACCATGATGCTTTGCTCCGCCTGCTGCAGCTGCAGCCTGACGGCCTGGTCCGCCCTCCTCCTCCGATCCTGCAGCTCCTCCACCAGCTCCTCCAGCCTCAGCGCCACCTCCTGGCTGCTCTGAGAACACTGGATCCAGTGAAGTGAGACGTTAAGTTACGTGAGTTATTCCAGATTCAAATTTAAGACCAACGTAAACCAAGTCCCTGTCACCTGTTCCTCGGCCCCCCCCGGCCCCTCTGCTCTGGAGGGCCTCGGTGCTCTGCAGCTGTCGGAGTCCGTGCAGCAGAACCTCGCTGCTGTTCAAAACCTGCAGAGACCTCAGAAGAACCTCTGGAGACAACAAGACAAAAACACACCACTTTAAATCTGGGGAATAAATAAACCTGTTTGAACTAGTTCATCTACCACCTGGGACCTGCTTTAAAGTTTGAAACTGGTTTCAAACCAGTTACCTTTTCTCATGGAGTCGAATCTGAGCTGAACTTCACTCAGTCTGACGTCGTCTGGTCTCACCTGAAGATTCTCAAGTTGGTTGATACTGACATCAAACTACAGAAGAGGAGGGGGGAGAGAGGGGGAGACGGGGGGGGGAGAGAGGGGGGGGAGGGAGGAGGAGACAGGAGGAGGGGGGAGAGAGGGAGGGGGGAGAGAGGGGGGGAGGGAGGGGGGGAGGGAGGAGGAGACAGAGAGAGAGGGGGGAGACAGGGGGGGGAGAGAGAGAGAGGGGGAGACAGAGGGGGGACAGAGTGGGGGGAGGGGGAGAGAGAGGTGGGAGGAGACAGAGGGGGGGAGAGGGAGGGGGGAGAGAGAGGGAGGGAGGGAGGGGGGAGACAGGGGGGAGAGAGGGGGGAGAGGGGGGGGAGGGAGGGGGAGAGGGAGGGGGAGACAGAGGGGGGAGAGAGAGGGGGGGAGAGGGAGGGGGAGAGGAGGGGGAGAGAGAGGGGGGGAGGGAGGGGGAGAGGGAGGAGGAGACAGAGAGAGAGGGGGGGAGACAGAGTGGGGGGAGGGGGAGAGAGAGGGGGGAGGAGACAGAGGGGGGGAGGGAGGGGGAGAGGAGGGGGAGACAGAGGGGGGAGAGAGAGAGGGAGAGGGAGGGGGAGAGAGAGGGGGGAGGGAGGAGGAGAAGAGGAGAGGGGGGAGACAGAGTGGGGGGAGGGGGAGAGAGAGACAGAGGGGGGGAGGGAGGGGGAGGGGAGGGGAGAGGGAGGAGGAGAGAGGAGGGGGGAGACAGAGTGGGGGGAGGGGGAGAGAGGGGGGGAGGAGCAGAGGGGGGGAGAGGGGAGGGGAGGTGGGAGAGGGAGGGGGAGCAGAGAGGGGGGGAGCAGAGGGGGGGAGTGGGAGGGGGAGGAGAGGGGGGGAGGGGGAGAGAGGGGGGAGAGAGAGAGGGGGAGACGAGGGGGGGGAGAAAGAGAGAGAGAGAGAGAGATATTATTATTATTATTATTTGAACTGCTGCTGTCATTAATATCTTCTATAAATATAATAAACATGGGACGGATGCTAACAGCTGTTAGCTGCTGTTAGCTCAGTGGGACAAAGGCTGCAGCTGCTGCTGCTAATAAAACACCAGCCAATAGGTGAAAGGTCAGAGGTCACACACACACATTCACACACACATTCACACACACATTCACACACACATACACTGATCAGAAACATGAACTTTACTTTGATATTTTTCTTCAGTTCGGTCAATGTCCCATCTACTTCCATGGAGGAGGTGGTGTTCATATAACCTGTACTGCAGGCCGCCACCAGGGGGCGGTCTGTGTTTCACTGTAACTCATGTTTCCAGATGTTTGTTACCTCCAGTGCTCGCTGGTGAAAGTCCGACGCCATCGTCAGGACTTCCTGTCGTCTGTGGAGGAGGTGAAGGAGCAGCGACCATCCCTCACTCAGCGACGCCCCCATCGCCTCCTTCAGCTCCACCTCCTCTTCATCCTTCAGCTCCACCTCCTCCTCCTTCAGCTCCACTCCTCCTCCTCCTCCTCACTCCTCCTCCTCCTCTCAGCTCCTCCTCCTCCTCCTCCTCCTCCTTCAGCTCCTCCTCCTCCTCCTCCCTCCTCCTCCTCCTACCTCCTCCTCCTCCTCCTCCTCCTTCACGCTCCTCCTCCTCCTCACCTCCTCCTCCTCCTTCAGCTCCTCCACCTCCTCCTCCTCCTCCTCTCAGCTCCTCCTCCCTCCCTCCTCCTCCTCCTCCTCCTACCTCCTCCTCCTCCTCCTCCACCTCCTCCTCCTCCTCCCTCCTCTGCTGGCCTCTCACCAGTGACAGAGCTTCGTTCTCGTGTTTCTGGAACAAACAAGCGAACATTCAATCCGACAAAGACGTAAAGATGAACGAAGCATTAATAGTTATTATGAACATTTATTCATCAGATCAAAGTGATTCTCTATTTGATGTTTTCATCGTCAGTTTCATGAGAGGTTTTGAGGATCAGTGATTTCAGATGTTTTGAGGGATCCGTTCACACCTCCACTACGAGGAGGCGGCTCTGCTGGAAACCAAGTTATATTCATGAGGCTAAGACACAGCGCCCCCCTACAGTTTAGAAGAATACTGATTTCTGTGAAGAGAAGTCCTCAGTTAGGATAATGCTTCTGTCATCATCGGTTACACAACAAAACCAACATGAAGAAGAAGAAAAGCTTCTCAGCAGTGCAACCTCCCCCTGCAGGTGAGTGAGGGGAGAGCAGCTGGGAGACGAGGGCTCACCTGGAGTTTGTGGATCAGCTGCTGCTGCTCCTGGATCAGTTTGTGATTCTCCTCCTGGGTCCATCCGATCTCACAGAGGCCCGGGTGAACCTGGACCAGCTGGAGGTGGACCAGAGAGCCGCTCTGCACACACACACACACACACACACACACACACACACACACACACACACACACACAAACACACACATACACACACACACACAGGTTATTAATCTGACTCACAGAAAAGATTAATAATGAACTAATAGTATAATAAAATATAAGAAGAAGAATAAAAATATATAATAATGGTTTTACAGATTTTACTTCACGTCAACATGAGTCAACAAGAGTTTGTGAGTCTCTACGTGTGAGCTCCACATTCCTCAGGGTGATATGTATCTGTGGCATGTCGACCAAAAAAGAAACAACGTGATGCGGGTCAAGAGACACACACACCCCCACACACACACACACACACACACACACACACACACACACTGCAGCTTCAGTAAACAGTTTGTTCAGGAAACACAAAAGCCTCCAGTAAAAAGAAACTCTAACATTCTGTTCTATGATTTGTACAAAAGCTGATTTTTCATTTCACTTCTCATTGAGACATTTTGTTCTTTATGATTTTGGAGTTAAACTCAAACGATGAGAAGTGAGTGGATCTGAAGCTTCATGTTTCCTGATCAGACTCAGCTTGAACTTTGTGGAATTGAATAACGATGAAGATGAAGATGGAGGCGACTCTTCGCACCCTGAGCACAGAGACGACCAGCTGTGATTGGCCGGCCTGGATGGCGATGGTGCTGAGGGTGGTGAAGGAAGGAGAAAGCTTCACGTCCTCTTCTCCTCCTCCTGCTCCTCCCTTCATCCTTCCTGTCTCGTCTCTTCAGTCCCGTCACAGGTTCTGTCACAGATGAAGAAACGACGAGTTCTCGTTACTCAAACACTCTTTGTTCTTTCGCTCTTGTTCTCTGTTTGGTTCTCGTTGTGTTTTCACAGTTTGTGAACTGAAGCTGAACCAGAGAGTTGAATCCAGACACTGAACGCAGAGAACAGCTGCACATCAGTCAAAGTACTTATTCAAAGTACTAATACTTGAGCTAAAGCAACAATACTTCATTCAGAGTATTAATACTTAACACTGTAAACTAAAAGTGTTCCTGTTTGACATCAGTTAGTTGGTTAGTTAGTTAGAAATGATCTAATAATAACTGAATAAAGTCAAACAACAATGAGGTTTTTATTTGGTTTATGATTCTAAAGAAAAAAACATTGTAATAATAAAAACACAAAAGGCTGCACATCATAACATTAAAACGTATCTTTCAATCTTATTCTGTTAAATATCATAAACTCATATTTTCATTAATCAGGTTAAATAGATTTCAAACATATACTGAAAACTGAATAAGACATTATCATGTAGTTACATGTTCCGTAATTGTTCATCATCTGCTAATGATTCACCTTCTAATGTTAAAAGAGTTCATAACTGCACAATAAACACAAAGGATTATAAAAGATCAAGTATTGAATCTTTAGTTTTTAAGGTGATTTAGTTTGTGAAGGAGAAGAAACTGAACCTGAATCGTGTTGGAGGAGAAACGGGAGGTTTGAGTTGGAGGGAGGAAACACAGCTGAGAGAGGGAGGAGGTAAAAATAGAAGCAAATCAGGGAGCTCGGTGACACAGACACCTTTTATAAACACTCCCCGCATATATATATATATATATATATATATATATATAAGGGCTGTCAAATGATTTTCACCATTTCTAATTGCCAGAAAAATCTCAATTTACTCATATTACCAAACCTATTCATATTGTTGTGGGAACAGGAGGATTAATGACAGAAGGTGGATGTATACCTTGATCATTAGTACTTTTATTGATGACAAGTACAAATGATAGTTCACAGTTATTAAGATTGAAAAATCTAATCAAATCAAACTTAAACATAACACAGCATAATTAAATGTGTGTGTTTCTGTACTTTGCCTCTGAGCAAACACAGGATGATGTGATTCAGAACATCTCCTTTAATCAAACTCAAAGAACCTTCATCCTCAGCAGCCTTTGCTCTTTTGGATCAAACACAGGCTGGATGAATAAAACGGTTTAAATCAAACAAACAACAAAACCATAACATATTTAAATCTGATTCTGAGCTCATCTGCAGAAGCACATGGAGCGGCTCATTCTGTTAATTCCACAAATTAATCATCCAGCGTTAACACGTTAACTTTGACAGCCCTGAGATTGATATATATATATATGTATATTAGCTAACTTAACTTATAAACGACATACTGCGAACTTTAAATAAATCTTGGTCAGCTAAGCTAATATTGATAATTAGCTAAACGTGGCTTCTCCTCTGGGATCAATCGTAAACGTCAAGCATCAGAGGAAGCTTATGAAGTAACCATAGCAACAAGCAAGAGGAGGCTTCCGTGTGCAGTGAAAACAGGAAGTGTTAATAATAATAATAATAATAACAATAAAGATTTGTCACTGGTTCCACACAAACACTAATCAGTTGATCAATGATGTGGCTCCTCCTCATTGGACAGTCCAGGCTGTCTTCTCTCTTAGTACCAGGAGGGGGCGACCAGCTGCCTGCCTAACTGCTGCCATGGTAACTGAGAAAAGTTCAGCGCCTCCTTCAGGAAGTTTTCAGGATCAACATCAACATCTTGACAGTGGTAAAGTGCTGTTAGTGCCCCCTGCAGGCTGGGCCTGGCATTACACTCAGAGCAGAAATCAAAGCTACTTCAGTTTATAAAATCTTTATTGAACTTTCAACAATCAGCGCCGACCTTTAACCTTCACGTGAACCAGAAGCAGCTCAGGCTGAGGATCATGGGAAACGTAGTGTGTCGTAACAATGTAAACAGAATAGAAATACAAATAGAAAACAATCAAAACTGACACACACTGAAAATAACTTTTACATTTACACAAAGTGAGCCTCATGCTGCAGATACAGACTCCTGCTGCTTGGCTGCTGATTGGCTGCTGCTTGAAGCGTCAGAGAGGGGATCTGTGGTTGGACGGTTCACTTCCTGCTTCGTGTCCAGTGACGCAGATGAAACAGATGATCACTTTAATATCTTCTCAAAAATCAATCTGTTTCCATGGTGACAGAACAGCTGACTGCATTTGGCCAAAATATTCAGTTTGGAGTTTTTATTCTTTCAGGCATTATGATTGGCTGAGCGACATCCTCAGCTCCTCCTCCCTCAGGCTGCGGTCCAATCGCTGTGTCTCAGACTCCAGGACCGATGGGATTGGACTGTGCGTGACGATGGTGAGCGAATCACTGAGGTCGTGTCTCACGGAGAGCAGCCAATCGCTGTTCCTGGACGACTGCTGGATAAACTCTGCCCTCTGCTGTTGATCCACAGCCAATGAGAGATGGAGCTGACTGACCTGAGGGGAGGAGACTGCGTCAGCATCGCCACGACAACACACAACATCTGAAACTCTTCTTCTCCTGCTCTCACCTGCTCCTCCAGCTCCATCACTCGACTGCGCAGACGCTCTTCCTCTGTGGTGCCTGTGGCCTCCTGAATAAACACACAGAGGTTAACACACGCACGCACGCACGCACGCACACCTACACACACACAAACACACACGTCTCACCTGAGATCTGCTGCTTACAATCAGCTGCAGCCTCGATCGCTCGTCCTCCACCTGAAACACACAGATATCAAACTAAATGCTTACCTGTCTGTGTGTGTATCTCAGTGTGTGTGTGTGTGTGTGTGTGTACCTGTCTCAGTGTGCCTCTCAGTGTGTGTCTCTCGCTCTTCAGTTTGTCTTTGGTATTTTCCAGATGTGAGTTTTTCTTGTTCAGTCGGTTTTGTTCGAGTTCAAGTTCAGCAACGAGACGCTGGAGGACAACCAGTCTGTCCCCAACACCCTGCAGACACACACACACACACACACACACACACACACACACACACACACACACACACACACACACACACACACACACACACACACACACACACACACACACACACACCACACACACACACACACACACACACACACACACACACACACACACACACACACACACACACACACACACACACACACACACACACACACACACACACACACACACACACACACACACACACACAGAGAGTCAGGTCCACAGGAAAGAGGACAATCAATTGTCAACCAGTTGGAAACACTGACCTCTCCTGAGTTTGGTCCCGCCCCTGAGCTCTGCTCCTGTTGGTGGCTTCTCTCCTTGTAGCCAATCACAGCGGCCTCAGTTCTCTCCAGAGCCAATCGGACTCGATCTCTGTCCGTCTCCAGCTCCTCTGTCCTCCGAGTGAGAGCATACACCTGAAGACGACATCATCGGGACTTCATCATCACAGAGAAGAAGCTGAGACACGTCTCTCTGTCTCAGTGAAACCACACAGTTCACATTGTGTTGGATTCAGTGACATCTAGTGGTGACGTTACATATTACAACCAACTGAGCCCTGAGGACTCTCAAGATGCTTTAACACATAAACTCTGTAAAATGTTGTGCTGACATGTTGTGTGGTTAATGTTTGTGAAGCAGCAGCAGCAGGTTGTCGGGTCTGAGTCGTTCAAACATGTGGGAACACGTGAGGAACACGTGAGGAACACATGAAGAACATGTGAGGAACATGTGAGGAACACATGAGGAACATGTCAGGAACACATGAGGAACATGTGAGGAACACAAGAAGAACATGTGAGGAACACGTGAAGAACATGTGAGGAACACACGAGGAACACACGAGGAACACACGAGGAACATGTGAGGAACATACGAGGAACACACGAGGAACATGTGAGGAACATGTGAGGAACATGTGAGGAACATACGAGGAACACATGAGGAACACGTGAGGAACATGTGAGGAAACACACGAGGAACATGTGAGGAACATGTGAGGAACATGTCAGTGTTCAGTTCATATCTTGAAACAGCTTCAGTGCAGTTGTATAATTTAACCTGGGAATATCCTGATATTAGCAACTAAACTTTTCTTTTACCTCAGCTTCTCGAAGCCTCAGCAGCCTCTTCACCTCCTCGTTCTCCTGCAGCAGAGACGTGATCTGCTGCTCCTCCTCCGGAGGAAAAGATCAACCATGTTAATGAACATCAGCTGTTCCCTCTCTACGGTGTTTTCTGATCAACACTCACCTCCGCTCCTCCTCTCTTCTTGTCTTCTGTCCTCTTCTTCATCTGTCCACGTCTCTCCTCCTCCAACATGGCCGCCGTGGCTCTGACCCTGCTTAGCTCAGCCCTGCTCTCCTCCACCTCCCTCCTGGCCCTCCACTCCTCCTCCATCTCGACCTGTCTCTCCTTCACCTTCTGGATATCTCTCAGCTTCAGCCGCTTCTCCTCCTCCATCTCCTCCACTCTGCTCCTCCAACACTCCTCAGCCTCCCTCCTGTACTCCTCTGCCTTCTCCTTCGCCTGAAGAGCCTCCTCCAGCTCCTCCATCACCTCTCTCCTCCTCCTCTCCAGGGCCTTGGTTCTTGCTCTCAGCTCCTCCAGCTGTCCTCTTTCCTTCTCAACCTCCTCCCTCTGTTGCTCCACCTCCTCTATGACCGTCCTAAGGTTCTCCACCTCCTCCTTCTTCTGGTCCTGCAGAGCGCTCCTCAGTCGCTCTCCCGCTGTGTGGCTCTCCTGATGACACAAATTGAAACATGTAGCTTAGCTTAGCATAAGGACCATGAACTGAAGGACAGGTTGGAGCAGGGGCTGTACCTGCAGGAGCCCTTTGAGCTGGGTCACCTCCTCCAGCGCCGCCCTCAGTCCCTCCTTCACCTGCTGCCTCTCCTGCTCCTTCTCCTTCACCTCCTGCTTTGACCGCTCCATGCTCAGACTCAGGTCACACACCTGAAGCAGAGAGAGGAGCATGAGCTGTGCTGCAGCACCTCCTTCAGGAACATGTCTCCTCTTCATCAGGACTGTACCTGACTCTGCAGGGAGCTCAGCTTGTCCGCCATCACCTCCACGCTCTGCTGAACTCCTCTCAGCTCCTCCTGCACCTCCTCCCTCCTCTTCCGCTCCTTCTGCACCTCCTCTCCGAGAGTCGTCACCTCCTCCTCTGTCCTCCGCAGATTCTTCTCTGTCTCCTCTTTCTCTCTTTGTTCTCTTTTCACCTCCTCCCTCAGAGCCGTCATCTCCTCCATCCTCCACATTAGCTCCTTCTTCTCCCTCTCTTCCTTTTGTAACTCCTCAAACATCTGCCGTTCTCTCCTCGTCAGCTCCTCTTGTGCCTCCTCCATCTGCCTCTGCTTCTCTTTGGTTTCCTCACTCCTTCTTTGTTCCCTCTGCACCTCCTCTCTCAAAGCCATTATCTCCCTCTCCGTCCTCCTCAGCTTCTCCTCTATCTCCTCCTTCTCTCTTTGTGCCCCTGTTACCTCCTCTCTCCTCCTCCTTAGCTCCTCCGGCGCTCGTTCTCTCTCCCCCTGCACCTCCTCCCTCAGAGCTTTCAACTCTTCTCTCCTCCTCATTAGCTCCTTCTGCACCTCTTTCTTTTCCCTCTGTTCTTCTTGGACCTCCTCTGTCAGTAAAGACACCTCCCTCTCACTCCTCTTCAGCTCCTTCTGTATTGCCTCTGTCTGCCTCCACTTCTCAAGGTTCTCCTCCCTCCTTCTTTGCTCCCTCTGGACCTCCTCCTTGAGGACTGTCACCTCCTCCTGTGCATCTTTCTTCTCTCTTTGTTCTCTTTTCACCACCTCCCTCAGCGCTGTCACCTCCCTCTCTGTGTTCCTCAGCTCCTCCGTCAGCCCTGTCTTCTCCTCCTCTAGCTCTCTGACTCTGATCCTCCCTTGCTCTTCTACCAGGAGGTGCTTATCTCTCTCTTTCTCCACTAAACTCCCTCGCTCCTCTTTGGTCTTCCTCACTTCATCTTCTAGCTTTCTTTTCTCCTCCTCTTCACTTCTCAGCACCTCCCTCTGTCCCTCAATTTCTTTCAACCTCTCTTTCAGTTTATCCTCAAGCCTCCTTTTCTCCTCCTTCACCCTCTGCAGCTCCTTCTCCTCGACCTCTCTCTCCTCCTGCATCACCCTCAGTTTGTTCTCCATCCTCCTCTTCTCCCCCCTCTCCTCCTCCCACTCCTCCTCTACCTTCCTCACTTTCTCCTCCAGCCTACTTTTCTCCTCCCTCGTCCTCCTTTTTTCCTCCCTTTCTTCCTCCTGTTCCTCTTCCACTTCCCTCAATTTCTCCTCTAGTCTCCTCTTCTCCTTATCCAACTCCATCAGCTCGCTGTCCATCCTCCTTCTCCTTTCCTCTCTCTCTCTTCTCTCCTCCTCTTTGTCTTTCTTCTCCTCCTCCCTCTCCTCTCTCAGCTGCTGCACCTCCTCCTCTCGTTCTTTCAGAAGACAACTGATCTTTTTTGACTCCCTCATACTCAGCTCAACCTTCTCCATCCACTCCTTCCTCTCCTCCCCTAGCCTGTCGTTAACCTCCTCGCCCTCTCTCACTCTCCTCCTCACTCCATCGGACTCAGCTTGAGCCTCCTGCAGCTCTTTGAGCAAGAGGGAGATCCTCTCATCTTTTTCTCCTCCCTCCCTTCTCTCCTCCTCCAGAATATCTTGTGTTTCTCTGAGCAGGATCTCCAGCTGCTCCTCTCTTTCCTGCATCAGCTTCAGTTTGTCCTTCACCTCCTCTTGCTCCCTCGCTCCCTCCTCCTCCCGCTCCTCCAACAGCCTCAGTCGCTCCTTCAGCTCCTCAACTTCCTCCTCCCTCTCTCTCACGGCGTTCATCTGTCGCTCCAGGCTGCACTCCCTCCGCTGCACCTCCTGTTTCACCTCCTCACACTCCTCCTTTGCCACATTCAGCCTCACCCTCAGAAGCTCCATCTCCCCCACCTTCTCCTTCAGCGTCTTCAACAGTCCTCCTACAGCTTGCTCCTTCTCCTCTTTCAATCTCTCGTTCTTTTTCCTCTCCTCCTCTCTGTCCCTCTTCATCTCCTCCACTCTGCCCCTCAGTCGCTCAACCTCCTCCCTCTCTTCCTCCTCTCGTTTTCTCAGTCTGTTGATCTCCTCCTCCACTTCTTCCACTCTCATCCTCCATCTCTCCACCTCCCCCTGTCTCTTCTCCTTCTCTCTCTCTAATCTCTCCATTCGGTCACAGATTGCCTCAATCTGTCTCCTCCCCTCCTCCCTCTTCACCTCCTCCTCTCTCAAACTCAGCTCTGTCTTCTTCACCTCCTCCTCCAGGTTCTCCCTCTCTCTCTCTGCTTGCTGTATTCTCGCCATCATCTGGCTGATTTGCATATCCCTCTCCATCACCTCCCTCGTCAGTCTCTCCACCTCCCTCTGTCTCTCCTCTTTTTCCTCAGTCAATCCCTCTTTGGCGCCTCCTCAGGGCCTCCACCTCTCCATCCCTCGTCCCCAACTCCTCATTCAGACCTTCCCTTTCTCTTTGCCAGGCCGCTCTCTCCTTCTCTCCCTCTTCCTTCTCTTCCGTCCCTATTCTCCTCAGCTCCTCCACCTCCTCTGTCAGTCGCTCCATCTTCTCTTTCAGCGCCTCACTCTCCTCCTCGCACCTTTCTCTCCTGGCTGTCACTTCCTCCAGCTCCTCCCTCAGACACGACACCTCTCCTTTAGAAAGACAAACGAGTTATACTCCTCCTCTCACTCAGTCACACACGCACACACAGACACACACACACAGACACACACTCACCCTGCAGGGTGTGTTTGACGTCCTGCACAGTCTGAACGTGTGTGATCAGGTGACCTCGGTCGACCTCTGACTGCGACAGCTGCTGCTGCTGCTGAGCGAGCTGCTGATGGAGAGACACCGACAGAGACCTGGAGAGAGAGAGAGAGAGAGAGAGAGAGTGAGAGAGTGAGAGAGAGGGAGAGAGACAGAAAGAGAGAGAGGGGGGGGTTGCTCCTAATAAAGACCTTGTTCCCTCTTCAGGTGAGTCAGTACCTGAGCTCCATCAGCACCATGTCCTCCTGCTGCCTCCTGCTCTCTCTCTCCTGGTCCTCCTCCTCTCTCTCTTCCTCTCCTCCTCTCTCGCCCGCTGCAGCTGCTCCTGCACCTCCTCCAGCTCCGCACACACAGATGAACACCGAGAGGACATCTGAGGACCACACAATTCATTCATGATACATGTGTACAGGTGTAACTGAGTCACATGATAACTCCTCCTCCTCATCTCTACCTCCTCCTGCTGTCGTCCATACCTTCTCTCTCTCCTCCATCAGGGAGGCCAACTCTCTCTCCTTCTCCTCTATTATTCTCTCCATCTCTGACCCTCTTTCTCTCAGCTGATGAACTGTGTCGGCCTCCTCCTCCTTGTGAGCTCTGAACAGATCAAATCAATGTTTTAGAGATTTACATTAAGATTAAACAGTTTATATTTGAGTTTACAAATATTTCTGTTCTGGAATAAATACTTTTCTACATTAATACAAGGTCGATATTTGAAAGTTTTACCTCAGTTGGCTGCAGTCGCTGTTCAGGGTCTTGACCTGTTTGTGCAGAGAGCTGACCTCTGACCTCAGAGCGTGCAGCTGTGATTGGCTGTCTGACAACTCACACTCCAGCTGCCAACACAAACATGACCACAGGTTAGGAGCCTTTGAGCCAGGCACTGTCAGAGAGAGAGAGAGAGAGAGAGAGCGAGAGAGAGAGAGAGAGAGAGAGAGAGAGAGAGAGAGAGAGAGAGAGAGAGAGAGAGAGAGAGAGAGGGGTACCTGCAGCAGCTGTTTGATCAGCGCTTGCTTGTCTGATGCCAAGGTCGAGTTCAGGGTGGCCATCTTGTCCAGGGCGTCACGTCCCTCGTCCACCTCCCTCTTCAACGCACACTCGAGGGACGACAGACGCACAACACATTCCCTGGACTGGGGGGGGGGCAGAGACCAACATGGTGTTATCATGAATGTTCCACTGAAACTGATCAATGTTGGTTTATTATAAAATCACAAGAGTGAGTGAATAAAAGACGGAAGATGACCAGCAGGGGGCTGAACATAGACTGTCTGCTCATGTATTATCTTATTATTATAATATTGACTGTATTACACATATATATATATATATATATATATATATATATATATATATGTGTGTATGAGGTTTTTTCTGTCCTAATGCTGATTTTGACATGAGCTCCAGATCTGAGCCGACACACGTGGACGTTCATATAAAAGTTGATCTGCACCTTCTGCAAAGCGTCTCTGGCGTCTGCAGCCTCGTCTTCTGCTCTCTGTCTGTCCAGCTGCTCTCTCTCCAGCGCCCCCTACAGGACGACAGGAGGGACACACAGGAACAGAATGATAAGAAACTGGATGAGTCGAACAAACAGGAGGAGGAGGTTCTATTTTTACCTTCAGAGTGTGAATCTCCATCCGCTGAAGAGAGTCTCTCTCCATCAGCTGAACGTTCTCCAACAACTCCGTCTCAACTCTGACAGAGCAACAAGTTGTGAAGAAACAAAGGACAGTTAGTTCATTGTTGGACACAGGAAGTTGAAGAGTCACAGTCTTTACAGTGACAGTTCCACGGATGAAAACACAAACAGACATGGAGGTCAGTGAAGGTGAAGAGAAGAGGAGTTACTCCTGTCACATGGTTGAACATCTCAGACCTTCTGAGAAAGGATGTAGTGGAACTCAGTAGAACAGAGTAAAGTACCGTCTGTGTGTTTCTGTCTCCAGGCGTCTGTTCCTCTCCTCCTGTCTGTCTCTCTCACTCCTCAGTCTGATGTTCTCCCTCTTCACCTCCTCCTCCCTCATCTGCACCTCCTCCACCTGCAGACGCAGTGAAGACAACGTCTGGTGCTCCCTGATGACAAACAGCCATGTCCATGAGAAGCTCCTGGTCAAATCTAACAACCTGACTGCCATGGATGATGTGTGTGTGTACCTGCTCAGTGTGTCCAGAGTGTGTGTGAGCTCCAGCTGAGTGTGTTTTGTGTGTGTCTGTAGCTGCTGGTTGTCGTCTTCCAGCTGTTTTAGTCGGAGGTGCAGGGTTGTGTTTTCCTCACTGAGCCGCCGCACAGAGAGCTCCGCCCCCTGACACACACAAACACACACATTTAACAAAAGGTGCACGACCTCTGACCTGCAGTAGAAAAACTGCTCCTGCTGTGTGACTGACCTGCAGTTCCTGGTATCTCCCCTGGAGGGCGCTCTCTGTCTGAGACAGGACAGACAGCAGGGAGGACAGGTCCAGGCTGAGGACGCTGTCCGAGGACACACACATAGAACGACTGCAGCTGCTCAGGACTCTGGACTGAAGACACAACAAACTGATGACCTCACTGATGATGTCACAGGTCAATATGACCACATGGCGCTCTGTCACTCACCAGACTGATGACGGCTCGACTGACGGACTGCAGACTTCTCTCTGTCTCCCTGTGTCTCTCTCCCTCTCTCTCTCTCTCCTTCCTCACCCTGTGCTCCTCCTGCAGTGAGTGAGAAAGCTCCACAATCCTAACAAAAGAGAGAGAGGGAGGTGACAAAATCACTATCAGCTGACATTCAGCAGGGATGGAGGAGGTGTCGCTCATTACCACTCCTTCAGCCGGGACACTTCAGTCTCCTGCAGGGGGCGCTCCGGCTCCTCCCTCCTCTGCTCCAACTCCGCCAACACGAAGGTTCCCAGAGACGAGGAGGAGACGAGAGGAGGCTCAGAGGCCGAGGAGTCTGGATGAAGGGGGAGCAGAGTGGAGGAGAGAGCGGGAGGAGAGGGGGGAGGGAGGTCAGGGGGAGGCAGAGAGGGGGAGGAGTGGGGGGGTTTGATGTGAAGATCATTGAGTCTCAGGGCAGAGGAGACAGAGTCACAGCTGGACAGAAGAGACGACGAGAGACGAGAAAACTCCGCCCTCATCTGCCACAGGTCCCTGCAGAGACAGATCAATGCGTCACATGTCAATCAACATGTCACATGTCAATCAGCATGTCACAGGTCAATCAACATGTCACAGGTCAATCAGCATGTCACAGGTCATGACTCACCTGTCGGCTGCAGTTTTGACAGAGTGACAGACTCGTCTCAGAGAAACCACAGACCTCCACACAGACAACAACTGAGCCTGATGATGTCCCACACCACCTGACACACACACTTCACACACACACACACACACACACTGGTCAGTACAGTAACTGGGGACAAAAGCTTCAGACGTGATGAAAGCCTCCATGTCTGATCCTTTGATGTCCACAAGCCCCAGAATTCAGATTCTACTGGAACGAGGTCTTCACTCCTAAATGTGTGATTTCCTCTGGACACAAGTTCTCAAGCGAGCAGCTGCAGACTCGCTGTTCACCCACCCCACCCCATCATAGTGCTGAGGAGATAATGAGGCAACTTTCATTTTTGGTTGACATTCCCTTTAACTTTCCAGAAATAATAATAAAACTCCCAGGAACACAACATACAGACCTCCTTCTCTCTCAGCCAATTAGACTCTCTCTGCTCCGCCTCTTGCACAGCTCTCGACCAATCATCTGTCAGCTTCTTGAGGTCCTGCCTCAGGGACTGGTTGGCCTGCTCTGATTGGCCGAGCTGCTCCCGCAAGAGAGCGTTGGTCTCAACCAGACCGAGTGACCTGAACGCACACACACACACACACACACACACACACACACACACACACACACACACACACACACACACACACACACACACACACACACACACACACACACACACAACACACACACACACACACACACACACACACACACACACACACACACACACACACACACACACACACACACACACACACACACACACAAACACACACACACACACACACACACACACACACACAGTTGAGACCATAGAATGTAAATAAAGATGGACGATGCGACGGCATTTGAAAGTGAAGCTGAATCATCTTGATTGTCCCCTTGTGTGTTTGTCTATGACACACATACACAAACGCACACACACCTCTGCTGTTCCTCCTCAAGCCTGATGAGGGCGCTCTCCAGAGAGTCACTGTGTTCATCTCTGATCCTCTGCTACACAACAAACACACAACAGGACGAGTCACAACAACATCTGGAACACTGTACTGTGTAGTACAGTAACGATCTAATCTTGTTGTCGTATTGTGTTAGTGTGTGTGACCTCAGTGTTGATCAGTTGTGTGTGTTGATTCTGCATCTGAAGATCAAGATGCTGACATCGGTCTCTGTACTCCACCACCTGTAGTAAAATACACACTGAGAATACACACTGATACTACACACAATATGCATCTTTGGCCACTAGGTGTCCTTCAATCAAAATAATAATAATAATAATAATAATAATAATAATAATGAAAACAAAAGACCTAATTCAATGACCTCATGACCTTCACCTACATTGCAGATGGTAACCTGACGTGACTCATGTTCACAGATGAGGTCATAAATAATAATCCTGATCTAATGACAGTACAAGCAGCCGATTGGCTAACGTGTGCGTTTTCTGTGTCACATGTTTGTTATGACAAAGACGACAAAGCTGCAGATTTAAGACGATACAACAACATTAAAAGGCGACTAAATGAAACGTCCTAGATTAAAGTTGAAATGAGTAGTTTAAATATTGTTGGAAACATTGTTGGTTAATGTAAGAACACAATCAACGTAGTAACACATGTGTTTGGATAGTTGCCTAGTTTTTAATAGGTCACTTATTACAATGAGCACTTTGCATTATTATTACCTGTAATTGTCTTGTTGAACACAATCATTCTATGAAGTTACTCACTATTCATTTAGTTTTTACTCTTACTCAAGAACTTTATGAGTATAATGATTATAACGTAACAATACTTTGTCTTGAGTACTGTTTGTGTTTACTCTAGCCACACTGTCAACAACATACACAACACGGTTGGTTTCAGACATGTTAATGCAGAATGGTAACAGATATATGATATCATATCTCATATCACCTTACTCTGCAGGCGGTGGATGAGCAGGGCCTGTCTGGCCTCTCTCTCTCTCCCCTCCCTCACCCGCCTCCTCCACTCCCTCTGCTCAGCCTCCATATGCAGAGAGAGGGCGAGCGAGGGAGACACTGACTGGCACAGCTGGAGAGAGAGAGAGAGAGAGAGATGTAAGGCTCTGATGGACTCTGAGGGTCACATGACCTCCTCCTCCTCCTCCTCCTCCTCACCCTGTCATTCAGAGCTCTGCTCCTCGACTCCAGCTCCTCCCTCTCCGCCTGACTCTCCGCCAGCTTCTCCTGCAGACGACACACCTCCCACTGGAGCTCCGTCCTCTCCTGCAGCTCCATCATCAGATCAGGTGACCTCCTGCTGCTGGTCACAGATCAGCCCTGGAACCTGAAGGATTAACAGTCTCCTCATTACATCATCAGGAGTCCACCTGAAGAGCTGCATCTGATCCAGAGTCAGTCCCAGCCTGTTTACCTCTGGATGTTTTAATGTGATAAATATGATAAAAACAACTGACATGTTGATTATTTCTATTGATTTGTATTCACATCTGGACTCAATGACCAATCACAGCTCAGTCTGATCTTTAGACCCGTCACCATGGAAACACTGACTTTAAGATCTTTATATAAACTCTAATCAGGTCAGTGACTTTATTAGATATTTATGACAAGTCAAGAATGTTTGTATTTCAGTTTGGTTTATTATCATTTAATGTGGGGCGATAACGCGGCTGGTGACGTAGAGTGACGGTGACCTCTGACCTGTGAGCCTCCGGTGCAGCGCCCCGGTGTGAACGGCTCCATCATCACAGACCGGTTAGCCGGTTAGCCGGTTAGCATGCTTACACCGGAAACTGACGTGGGCAAAGTTTTTACCTGAAACTGCGACGCGATCTTTGACGTCACGGGTGATGACGTAGGAAACGTTCAAACCAGCCGCTTCGCTCCGTTCAACCGAAAACACGGAAACACGGAGACCGAGCGACGGTCACAACAACCGGGAGCCGTCACCTTTGACCCCGGAGACACTGACAACTTCCGGTTCAAATCCAAACAGCGACACCTATCGGTTGGAGGATTCACTTACGAGCTACAGATAATTACAAAACAAAAGATGAGATAAATGAACCAACTCAACACAAAATAAGTCAACATCAATAAATTAAAGACAAAATATTCACTGTAGCTGTAATGTTAAAGTGAATAGACAATAATTAGATATAACTTGATTTAAATGTTTTTACTTAAAATAAGCTAAATACATTTAAATAATATTGATACCAGGTAATAGGGCGCATTTTAAGTATAAAAGTGCTAAAGTGTAAATAAAGACATTAAAAATGTATATAAAATGTAACTTTTTGTTTTGTATTTACATAAAAGTTATATTTGATTTCAGTTACATTTGAAATGTGTGATTGAATTAAACCTGTTCTCAGCCAATCACTGATCAGGACGTGGAAACAGAAACCGTTTTAATAACACTGACGTGATGATACCACATGAACTTTATTTGTGTCAGAGTCCTAAACACACTGAGCCACTAGAGGGACCCACCTGCACAAAGGTCCCAAAAGAAATTTAGAATATACTTAAAGGTCAATAGATTCAAACTCAAACATTGTATGATTATTATCAGACATTAATCTGCAGCAGCAGAGGCTCCTCTGCTCGGGCCCCATGCGGTCTGGGCCCAGCTCTGGGTTCTGTCCCACGTCCTCAGGGACCTTCTGCTGAGGACGGAGACTCTGCGTCATTTGGCCGAGGGGCTGAAAGTCGAACCTGCTCCACCTCAGTCTGATTCAACCTGTGACCTTTGAGTTCATGTTCCAAACTTCCTGTGTGATGACATCACCCGTCTCATGGTTTGAGACATCGACACTGACGCGTGTAAGGAACTTTCAAAATGTAAAAGAAAAGGTGAAACTTTTATAAATGAAGTTTGGTGCTGTTTGTTTTTACAGCAGAGATGATGAGGGAGGCGGAGTCTGACCTGAGGCCCACGAGTGACACGTGTTAGGTTAGGTGGACTGTGTCTGATCCTCTGATGTCATCAGCCAGCGGCTGCAGGGGCGGAGTTAAAAACACAGATGTCAAGTCCGACATGTTTTCCTTCTCTTAGCGTCAGAGACGAGAACAACGACACATCTCACAGAGGTTCTGTTCAGATGAATATATATATTCCACCTACCTCATCCTCTGACATCTTTCCATATTTATTGAAGCATCTTTGCACTCTGCATAAACCACTGCACTATTTCCCCCTTTCATTCTAGTTGTTGTGTTTTTTATGTTCATAAATGTATACTTTCGTATATATATTTGTATTCAAATTTAAATGTATATAGTAGGTAATTGTTTAGCTTAAACTGTTCTGCTTTGTTGTCCTTGCTTCTTTTGTTTATTTTTGTGTATGTACACTGAGAGCAACGGAAAAAACGAAGTCAAATTCCTTGGCCAATGAAGTTGATCCTGATTCTGAACTTTCCACCGAAGCGAAGAGTCACATGTGGAGTTCAGCTCTTACAGCTACGTAGCCGGTCCCTGAACGCAGCACGAACCCGAGTCTCCAGACGAGTCTCCGGACCTGAGCTCGTTACCAGCTGATAACGAGCCAAGCTACTGAAGTGCTGTGTTCCTTACTACAGTTTGGGGCTCGATGAAAATAACTGCTAACACCGTTCGTTTATGGATATACGGAGCAGAACACACATGAGACATGTCTTGCCTGTCTCATGTGTGAAGAGACGATAGGTTTCACTTTCCTCTGTTTGATTAACTTCACTTTAATCACAAACCAAACATTCAGACATTTTAATGACGCGAGTGTTGACGATGATTAAAGAAATTCTCCATAATCCTTCATCAGGTTGTTTTCCCCATGGAAATGTCTTTCTTTGCCCACTGGGGGGCGCTGTTCTTATCAGCAGAGCTTAACATGACTTTTTACAATAAAAGTGCAACATAAATAAATCAAGTATATTGATGATGATTTTCAAGGTTGTATATAAAGAGTCAACTCTGAAGAAAACCAACGCTTATAAGGTTAAATTCACAGTTGATTTTCAGTTTGAGAACGTTCAGATTTCAGAGGCAATGACGAGTCCAGCCGCTGGTTGTCAGGGTCAAAGGTCAAACTGACCGAAGCTCCTCAGGGTCGGACGTGTTCCCAGCAGAAGGATTCGCTCAGTACGTCCTCAGTTTGAAGACCTTGCTGAGCCTGGTGGTGGCGCTGGAGTAGATGAGGAAGGAGCCTTCGTCAGTGCTGAAGTGTTCCCAGTCTCTGCAGCCGAAGGTCGGCAGACTGTGAACTGGAACGAATCCCTCGTACCCCTGCCACCTGAAGACTCGAAATACACAGCGATGAGAACCTGAAAGACACAACTTCCACACAGACGTCAACTACGACAGGAACTACCGACCTGTAGACAACGCTGTTCAGAGAGTGCGAGCTGCCGTCATAAGAGTTGGCCACCACCAGGAACTTCTCATCTCCGACAGTGAAGAACTCCCAGTCGACCGCACTAAACACAACAACAACATCTGAGCAGGTTGGTCACTAGAGGGTGCAGTGAGCAGGTTGGTCACTAGAGGGTGTAGTGAGCAGGTCGGTCACTAGAGGGTGCAGTGAGCAGGTCGGTCACTAGAGGGTGCAGTGAGCAGGTTGGTCACTAGAGGGTGCAGTGAGCAGGTCGGGTCACTAGAGGGTGTAGTGAGCAGGTGGGTCACTAGAGGGTGTAGTTAGCAGGTTGGTCACTAGAGGGTGCAGTGAGCAGGTTGGTCACTAGAGGGTGCAGTGAGCAGGTCGGTCACTAGAGGGTGCAGTGAGCAGGTCGGTCACTAGAGGATGCAGTGAGCAGGTGGGTCACTAGAGGGTGCAGTGAGCAGGTTGGTCACTAGAGGGTGCAGTGAGCAGGTTGGTCACTAGAGGGTGCAGTGAGCATGTTGGTCACTAGAGGGTGCAGTGAGCAGGTCGGTCACTAGAGGGTGTAGTGAGCAGGTCGGTCACTAGAGGGTGCAGTGAGCAGGTTGGTCACTAGAGGGTGTAGTTAGCAGGTTGGTCACTAGAGGGTGCAGTGAGCAGGTTGGTCACTAGAGGGTGTAGTTAGCATGTTGGTCACTAGAGGGTGCAGTGAGCAGGTTGGTCACTAGAGGGTGCAGTGAGCAGGTCGGTCACTAGAGGGTGCAGTGAGCAGGTTGGTCACTAGAGGGTGCAGTGAGCAGGTTGGTCACTAGAGGGTGCAGTGAGCAGGTTGGTCACTAGAGGGTGTAGTGAGCAGGTCGGTCACTAGAGGGTGCAGTGAGCAGGTTGGTCACTAGAGGGTGTAGTGAGCAGGTCGGTCACTAGAGGGTGCAGTGAGCATGTTGGTCACTAGAGGGTGCAGTGAGCAGGTCGGTCACTAGAGGGTGTAGTTAGCAGGTCGGTCACTAGAGGGTGCAGTGAGCATGTTGGTCACTAGAGGGTGCAGTGAGCAGGTCGGTCACTAGAGGGTGCAGTGAGCAGGTCGGTCACTAGAGGGTGCAGTGAGCAGGTCGGTCACTAGAGGGTGCAGTGAGCAGGTCGGTCACTAGAGGGTGCAGTGAGCAGGTCGGTCACTAGAGGGTGCAGTGAGCAGGTCGGTCACTAGAGGGTGCAGTGAGCAGGTCGGTCACTAGAGGGTGCAGTGAGCAGGTCGGTCACTAGAGGGTGCAGTGAGCAGGTCGGTCACTAGAGGGTGCAGTGAGCAGGTCGGTCACTAGAGGGTGCAGTGAGCAGGTCGGTCACTAGAGGGTGCAGTGAGCAGGTCGGTCACTAGAGGGTGCAGTGAGCAGGTCGGTCACTAGAGGGTGCAGTGAGCAGGTCGGTCACTAGAGGGTGCAGTGAGCAGGTCGGTCACTAGAGGGTGTAGTGAGCAGGTCGGTCACTAGAGGGTGCAGTGAGCAGGTCACCTGTGTGTGAGGATGTCCTGAAAGCGGATGAAGGTCTGCGTCAGCGCACTGAGCTCGTACACGGTGGAGTTGATGCTGTACGGACTTGGGCCGTGGTCAGAAATCTTCTGACTGTTGGCGACAGCGAGGAAGAACCGGCCTTCGATCTGAAACGTCTCCCAATCAGTGGCTCCCACCGTCTGCAGAGGGAGGGGGGTATGAATCAGCTGATCACTAACATAATCAGCAGATGAAAAAATATGAAAACCCTGAAGCTGCAGCTTCATTTATAATAAAACAAGAAGAATAAAAACACAGATAGACTTTTTCTTCATGATTTAAAAATCTAAAACCTCAGTTCACTCATAAGAGAAAGCTATTGTTGTGTAATGTTTCCTGCAGCCTGTCGGGGGCGCCAGTTAAGGTGGAGCTACTCGTGCTTCATGTTTGTCTCTGAAGTTAAAACCTCAGAAGCTTCTCAGCATGTTTTCATCAGTCAGATGATTCCAGCTGCAGACGAGTCCCAACAGCTGTCTGCAGCTGGAAACCCCCTCGCTCACACACACACACACACACTCACTCACTTACATTCATATACACACACACACACACACACTCACTCACTCACTCACCTACACACACACACACACACACTTACATTCATATACACACACACACACACACACTCACTCACATACAAACACTCACATACACACACACACTCACTCACATACACACACACACTCACTCACATACAAACACACACACTCACACTCACACACATTAATAACACTCCTTTGGTTTCCTGCGTTTTAATTAAAGGGTTTTTTGTTTCCTTTTTAATCAGCGATTCATAAACTGAAAAGATAAAAAAACATATATGTGATTTCATGACTCTTCTTTCAAGTGAACGTCTCGTTATGTTTCACGACGGCTCTGCAGAACGTCCTGACTGATTTATGATACGAGGAGCTGCTGACATGTGTTCACTGTAAACTGAAACTAGTGTCTTTGTTTTGATGTGTTTTTTATTCTGTTCAACCAGCTGAAGTCACATGATCTGAAGGTCCCACACGAGGCCCCAGGACCAGATGTTGAGCTGCGGGACACTGACCGGGATGTCCTGGAACATCTGGAAGCGTCCGTCCAACCACACGTACACCGTGGAGCTGATGCTCGTGCTCTGACCGTCGAAGGTGTTGGCGACAACCAGGAAGTGGTACGGTCCAACGGTGAAGAACTCCCAGTCGTACGCTCCGGACGTGGACAGGCTCTGGTTGACCTCAAACAGCTAAAGAGACAGAGGGACAGATGAGAGACGTCAGCAAAGAAGAGGACGAACAATGACAGGGAAGGACAAGAAAGAGATGGAAAGAAGACGAGGAGACACAATGTAGAGGACAGAACAGAAGACCTGATGGAGAGGACAGAGCAGAGGACGTGATGGAGAGGACAGAACAAAGGACCTGATGGAGAGGACAGACCAGAGGACCTGATGGAGAGGACAGAGCAGAGGACGTGATGGAGAGGACAGAACAAAGGACCTGATGGAGAGGACAGACCAGAGGACCTGATGGAGAGGACAGAGCAGAGGACGTGATGGAGAGGACGTGATGGAGAGGACAGACCAGAGGACCTGATGGAGAGGACAGAGCAGAGGACATGATGGACAGGACAGCACAGAGGACGTGATGGAGAGGACGTGATGGAGAGGACAGACCAGAGGACCTGATGGAGAGGACAGAGCAGAGGACATGATGGACAGGACAGCACAGAGGACGTGATGGAGAGGACAGAGCAGAGGACGTGATGTAGAGGACAGCACAGAGGACGTGATGGAGAGGACAGAACAGAGGAGGAGACACGATGGAGAGGACAGAACAGAGGACGAGATGGAGAGGACAGAGCAGAGGACATGATGGAGAGGACGGAACAGAGGAGGAGACACGATGGAGAGGACAGAACAGAGGACATGATGGAGAGGACAGAACAGAGGACGAGATGGAGAGGACAGAGCAGAGGACGTGATGGAGAGGACAGAGCAGAGGATGTGATGGAGAGGACAGAACAGAGGACGTGATGGAGAAGACAGAGCAGAGGAGGAGATACGATGGAGAGGACAGAGCAGAGGACCTGATGGAGAGGACAGAACAGAGGACGTGATGGAGAGGACAGAACAGAGGACGTGATGGAGAGGACAGAGCAGAGGAGGAGATACGATGGAGAGGACAGAGCAGAGGACCTGATGGAGAGGACAGAACAGAGGACGTGATGGAGAGGACAGAACAGAGGAGGAGATACGATGGAGAGGACAGAGCAGAGGACGTGATGGAGAGGACAGAGCAGAGGACGTGATGGAGAAGACAGAGCAGAGGAGGAGATACGATGGAGAGGACAGAGCAGAGGACGTGATGGAGAGGACAGAACAGAGGACGTGATGGAGAGGACAGAGCAGAGGACCTGATGGAGAGGACAGAACAGAGGACGTGATGGAGAGGACAGAGCAGAGGATGTGATGGAGAGGACAGAACAGAGGACGTGATGGAGAGGACAGAGCAGAGGACGTGATGGAGAAGACAGAGCAGAGGAGGAGATACGATGGAGAGGACAGAGCAGAGGACGTGATGGAGAGGACAGAACAGAGGACGTGATGGAGAGGACAGAGCAGAGGACCTGATGGAGAGGACAGAACAGAGGACGTGATGGAGAGGACAGAGCAGAGGATGTGATGGAGAGGACAGAACAGAGGACGTGATGGAGAGGACAGAGCAGAGGACGTGATGGAGAAGACAGAGCAGAGGAGGAGATACGATGGAGAGGACAGAGCAGAGGACCTGATGGAGAGGACAGAACAGAGGATGTGATGGAGAGGACAGAACAGAGGAGGAGATACGATGGAGAGGACAGAGCAGAGGACGTGATGGAGAGGACAGAGCAGAGGACGTGATGGAGAAGACAGAGCAGAGGAGGAGATACGATGGAGAGGACAGAGCAGAGGACGTGATGGAGAGGACAGAACAGAGGACGTGATGGAGAGGACAGAACAGAGGACGTGATGGAGAGGACAGAGCAGAGGAGGAGATACGATGGAGAGGACAGAGCAGAGGACGTGATGGAGAGGACAGAGCAGGATGTCCTCTGGCGTGTGGGGACGTGGTTACCTCTGTGTCTGGGTTCCACCTGTAGATCACACTCTGGATGTTGTGGTTCGAGTCTCGAGCTGAGGACACACACATTTTTCTTTGATTGGCTGTTCAGGACTCGTAACATTAGATTCTGTTTAAATCATGAAATTCCTTCTTCCTGTTTACCTCGTCTGTGATTGGCCACGACCAGGTAGCTGTGGTTGTGGATTTGGAACGCCTCCCAGTCCAGAGCGCCGTGAGTCTCCAGAGTCTGATAGCGGAGGAAACGCCGCCGCCAAGGATTCCAGCGATAGATGATGGACAGCTCAGGCTCCACCTCCCTGGAGTTTGCCACCACCAGAAAAATCTGAAGGATGAAAAAATAGGAAATTTAAAGAGTCTTCACATCGCCTGGTGCTGCTTTAATAACCAATCAGAGGCCTGAACACAGCGAGCGGAAGACGTGACTGAGAGAAACAGTTTAATCAGCTGTTTTCAGACATGACAAACAGAACCAACACAACGGGTTTACACACTGTTTGTTCTTCAGGCCCTTTCAAACCACTCCCCTGTCCACCAGAGGGCAAGTGTTCACAGGTCAGAACTCCTGCTGTGTTATTCATGTGTGATACACAAACTGTTAACACATAGTACTGATCTGTGATCATCTAGTAACAATCTGTTTGAATCAGTTCCTCACCTTGTCGTCCACAGTGAAGTGCTTCCAGGCTCGGGCCTCCTGGGTGCTCATGTTCTGGTAGAGCTGGAACGAACCGTTTCTCCATTTGTACAAGCTGGACCCGGACAGAGAGTCCCTGTGGGAGGAGTCGTGAGGGTAACCATGGAAATGCAGAAGACACTACAGGTCCTGAGGTGTGTTTCAGTACCTGTTGGCTGCAGCCATGAACAGGCCTTCAGATGGGATGGAGAAGAGCTCAACGTCGAAGGTTTCTGATCTGGTGTAGAGATCCTGATAATCCTCCACGTAGTCCAGACGCTCCGGATCTGCAGACCACAACAGACATGAACGAGTTTATTGTGAATGTCAATGTTAAAAAGCCAAAGTCGGTGGTAAAGGAAGCTCCGCCCCTAGACAATCGGCTGATTGGCCACGCCCTCTAACAAAGTCAGGTAGAGTGAGAGGCCGTCCCAAGTTTAAGAGACAGAGGCTGAAAAGAGGAGCTGCAGCGATGGACAGAGATGTTTTCATTAGAGACTGGAAGACGTGAAGATGAGCAGAACGTGTCTCTGTGATGGACTCACTCTGCAGCAGTGTCCTCCAGGTGAGTCCGTCACAAATGAACAGACCTTTTCTCTGAGCGTTGAACCACAGCTGACCTTGTTCTGCTCTCGAACACACGGGACGATTTCCCAGAGTCACCGTGGCCTCGACCCCTGGAAAACAAACACACAACTCCAGGTGTTTATGAGCTCTGTGTAGATGTGTTCACAGCTGAAGTCTGGACACGTTCCTGAAACGTTCTGGAGGTTCTCAAACCTTCTGAACTTCCAATAGCAGATGATGAGGATATTGAGAGATGAATCATCATAACAACACAGTTGTTATTTGAAGTGTTACTTTGCAGTGATACTTCAGTGCCTGATGGAAAGTCCCACAGCTGCCTGTCAGTGTGTGAGAGTGTGTTACAGATGTGACAGCTGTGCTCTAATGAAGTCAAGGTAATGATGGTCGCTCCTTCAACAACACATCTTCATTACGAGCAGACAGATGAGACGACAATTACACATCAGTCAGCATCAGTGTGATAACACACAGAGACTGAACCATCCTGAGGGCATAACTACAATCAGAGATACACAGCTGTACTTTAACATCACTACAACAGACAACACTCAGCCTAGCTCAACCAACTCAACACAACACAACACAAAAAAACACAACTCATAACAACACAACACAGCTAAACACAACACATCTGCCTTGACCAGCTGGTGTGCAGAGAAAATTTGGAATGGGAGGAGAGGTAGATGGAAAAGAGGAGAGAGAGAGAGAGAGAGAGAGAGAGAGAGAGAGAGAGAGAGAGAGAGAGAGAGAGAGAGAGAGAGAGAGAGAGAGAGAGAGAGAGAGGAAAACTAAAAATAAATTTAAATCTTTATGCTAAGCTAAACTAAGATATGATAAACTAAGATAAACCACCTCTGTACTGACGTGAATGTGAAACAAGTTTATGGTGAAATAATCTAAAACTCAGACAAGAACACAAACACACTTGAATCTCAGTCGACCTCACACTGCTGTCATAGAAACACACGTCAAACTGCTACACACACACACACACACAGACAAACATACACACACAGTTGTAGAGGCCTGTCAATCACCAACAGAGGAAAGAAGCTGATTTTCCATTCATTTAGCAGCTTGTGTTACTGAATCACTGAAACCATCACAACTTGATGTTTACAGTCCACACATACGCAGACACACACAGACACACACTGACACAGAGACACACACAGACACACACTGACACACAGAGAGACACACACACACTAACCAGGACCCTGAAGAACAACAGCTTGAAAGAAACATCATGTGAAGAATCATAGGAGAATGTTTAAAACTTTATTAACAGTATTATTGTCGGGACCAGGTTTCCCACTTCCTTGTTTCCCTTCCCCCACTGGTTTGCTTCCCCTTGTGGCTCAACCTGGAGCTGGGAGGGGCCTCCTGTGGAATACCAGCGCAGCTGAGATTCATCTCATCAACTCCACCTCCACTCCATAAAACCTCAGCTCATCTCCTGTCATCACCAGATCTTCCGTTCTTCTGTATGGTAGATACCTGTGGACCTGTTGCTCCCTTTTTGCCTCAGTTTTCAGCTGCCACCTTCTACTGGCTCTGCTCATCTGCTCCGGCCTCACCTTCTACTGGCTCTGCTCATCTGCTCCAGCCTCACCTTCTACTGGCTCTGCTCATCTGCTCCGGCCTCACCTTCTACTGGCTCTGCTCATCTGCTCCGGCCTCACCTTCTACTGGCTCTGCTCATCTGCTCCGGCCTCACCTTCTACTGGCTCTGCTCATCTGCTCCGGCCTCACCTTCTACTGGCTCTGCTCATCTGCTCCGGCCTCACCTTCCCTGGACCTTTTGGATCCCCGCTGCCTGCCACCACCTACTCAGCTCCAGCTCTTGATAATAAACCTTTTTGCTGCCATCAATCTGCTGTGTTTTGTTCTGCTCTTTTTGGGTCTGCTCAAACAAGATCGTAACAATTATATGTAAACTGATCTAATGGTTAGCCCCCCCCCCTCCTCACCGTACGGGTAAGCTGGTCCTTGATGATCTGGCTGGAGGGCGGTGGACTTGAGGATCTGAGGGACAGACAGCTCGGCCAGACTGGGGTCAGAGGTCGGACACAGTCTGGCCGTGGCATCAGATCCAGGGAGTAGGACCAGCTGACGCAGTAGACCCTGAACACAGACGGGCCAGTGAGAAGCAGCGGAACCCTGAAGTCCTGATCCTGAAGTCCTGATCCTGATCAGCTACTCACAGAGAAACGTCCCCTCCCCCGTCTCCTGCTGCCGACAAAGAACCGGGCCCCTCTGGTGCTCAGAGCACCGGGAAACGACTGGACCTGTTTACTGGGAGGCAGGAAACTAGTTCACACACCAGTCTGAGTCGTAACACTGGTAAATATCTAGAACCCCTGAATCAAAAGCTGCTTGCTGATGCTGAACAGACTAGTTACAGACCAGTTCAGACCAGAGCAGACTGAACCAGGCTGAACTGAAGCTAACTAGTTTAAACTAAACTGAACCCCACTGAACTCAGCTCCTAGAGGAACCCAGTCTGAAGTCAGCCATGCCTGACATGAAATGAACCAGAACGGATCATGGCTCTCAAAGTGGACTCGCTCGAACCAGATTGAATTAGTCCTGAACCAGGATGAAATATAAACTGGCATAAACTGAACCAGTCTCAAATTAAGTGAACCAGGCTAAACCGAGCAGAACCCAACTCATCCATTGTGAGTTAAACTGAACTGGTCTGGACTGGTCGGAGGTCTGGTGTGACTCACAGCTCCAGAGGAAGTCCACAGTCCACAGTCAGTGTGGCGTACGGTCCAGTGATGGCCAGCACCATGGTGTGCCAGCGGTTATCGTCCAACCCCACATTTTTAAAGCTCAGCCGGCCCCCCCCCACCAGCACCGGAGGATGTCGTCATGAAGTGGAGGCGGTTCTCAGAGACACGTAACCCCAGCAACAGCAAATCAGAGCTCTCGTCCACCGCAGAGAAGAGGTACTGGTTCCTCTGAAAACAGGGAGAACAAGTGAGACCAGAAGGAGTCGACCCAGATCTGCTTTGATTCAATTCTACTGGTTCACCTTTTGTCTCAGTCTTGGGATCTTGATGGTGGCGACCAATGAGAATTCAGCAGGGAAATAGTCACAGTTGGTGAAGATTTGCGAGGCTGGAAAACTCAGCATGGCACCAGCCAATCGGAGACCTCTGGCCCCTCTGGACTGGACCATCTGCACCTGATCGGTCAAATCCTCTGTTTATCTACCACCATGTGGTCTGTAGTCAATAATCTGTTTGTACAATCATACCTTCATTTTTCATCCATCGCTCCTCATTCCCTCCCACCTGTGTCCTACCTGTGTGGGCGGGGCTTGTCCTGGGCGTGGCAGGGCTCTGGCCAGCAGGTCGAGAGGCAGCAGGTCTGAGGACGAATCACATTGTCTCATTTCACTGTTTGAATCAGATGAGGGAAAGTCAGAAGTTAATCTGATCAAGGAAGGAGAAATAAATGATGCATTTCTGATTATCGCCTTTTGATTGTAATTCAGCAGAATAAGATAAAACTATAAAAATCTGACATGTGGGACTCTACACAGGAGTGAGATAGATACGAGCAGAACAGGCTGTGATATGAAGCGGCTCTCAGATGTAAATCTATCTTATTTGGTTCTATCTGAGGCTTCATCTACCAATAAAACCAAAGTTGAGTTTCAGCTCTGCTTCCTGGTGCATTGATGCAGAAACATGATGTTGAATAGAAAGTTGTATTTTTGAAGGTAAATGTAAGAAGTTGGTGATTTTCCCTGAGACGGCAGCTTGAGTCTGTCTCTTGTTCAGTTTGAGTAAAGTACAGAAACTAGTGAGAGCAGTGGAAAGGTTGCTTCACTGAGGGCAACGGGTCAACGACATGTTTAGATGGAATTCCCCTTTAAGCTCCTCTGAGGCTCTGTGTGTGTGTTTAGTGGAAACAGCAGGATCAATGGAAGATGAATGGAGGATGAATGGAGGATGAGGATGAATGGAGGATGAATGGAGGGAGGGGACGACATGGACATAAAAAAAATCTCACATTTCAAAGACACAAAAAACCTGTAAGCACAAAGCAGCAGAGAAACGTTTGAGAGGCGGAGACGTTTCACCAGAAGAAGAAGCAGTGAATCGGACTCTGTCACTTTCTGTTCACAGTTCATCGTAGAACTGTGTAAGAATTAAAGTGAATCAGCAGCGTCTGAAGTAGTTGTCCTGCTGGCCCAGCAGAGGGCGCTCACCATCGGCTCCACCTGGGCCCTCATGACGTTTCACAACACCATGAATCAGGCGTCATGTTAAATTCATTTGAACCAGATGTTTGTAAAAGTGACTGATGTGTAGTTTCTGTATAGAGGCTGTGAACAATTAGCATACATGCTAACTGCTGCTAAAACCAAAACCCCCTTTTAATTTCCATTTCTTTTCCATCGTGTGAATCCGAGGTTTTGTTGAAAGGAGCTTAACCTTCTGTAAAGCTGCACACGTTTTAAACTCAGCCGTTAGCTAGCTTGTGATGCTAGCTGTTTTAACACATGAATCAGGTTAGCCCAGGTCCAGTACTTTGGTCCAGGTAGCTTTCAAATTAGCTTTGGGATGCTAACACGTTTGCATGATCCTCTCGATCCTGTGAGGATGCGTTTTGTTATGAAATGATAAACTGTTTGATGGAAACATGGAATCTGGGCTTTGATGGGGCTAGGCTAAGAGTGTTAATGCTAAGCTAACATATTCTGAGTCTCTGGGGACAGACAGGAAGTGAATATGAGGATGGACCGTACCTGTGCAGGGTCTCCAGCTTTGGCTTTGGACTCTGGTGGCGACCAGCACCCAGGTGAGCAGCAGGGGGCAGCACGCCAACATCACGCCTGCGTACAGTCAACAGCGTGGGTTCGATTCCTCCTCAGTGGTCTGCGTCTTAAGCTGCCGCCATTTTCCTGTATGACCGAGGAATGGGTCTGAGGGACCGATGAAGACCCGCGTCAGGACATCAGAATCACTTCTTCTTCTCTGAAGTTACGATAGAAACGTCTGAAGAAGAACATGAATGAAAAGACACAAACAGATTTCAGCTGTGGGACGGTTGTGACTCAGGGGTCGAGTGGGTCGTCCCCTAACCCGGGTTCGGGTGGTTCAATCCCCATGCTGCATGGGTCCCTCTGTGTCACTCTGCTGCTGCCATAGATTCACTGTATATGATACATTTCAGTTAGGAGAATTTATATAGAACGAGTATTGGCGGTTTATGCTAAGCTAACGAACTCTGTATTTACTTGTTCAGTCAAAGGCTGTCGACTCACAGTTTTTTACTTTGAGGTGTGTTTCTGTTGTTTGCTCTAAATCTTCAACCTTCATATCATATTCAGAACATTTAGATGTTCTAATGGAACCACGTGTGAAGCTGCTGTAAACCGCTGACACGTGGTTTTCCAAACGCTCCACATCAATTTGTTTATTGATAGATTTGAGATCTATTTATTCTGTTGCGTGTTAGAAGCGTCATCAACCAGCGAAGGGTCTCCTGTGTTCTCCTCTGGACTTTGCACCAGAGGTTGAGTCTCTGGAGCCTTTCAGACATTTGTGTTCTCACTTAAACTCTCTCCAGAGAAACTCCAGAGAAACTCCAGAGTTCTGTTCAGATCTGAAAACAGCTCCAGTGAATCAGAGAACACACGAAGCTGCTGCAGATGTGAAGGATAAAGCAGATAAATGGTCAATTAATGAATGTTGGACTAAAAGAGACAGATGATCATGTGATCGAGATGTTTCAGCTTCTACAAACTCATTAACATATGTTGTTTCCTGTATTTAAACTTGTTGTGAGACATAAAACTCCAGAGATTCCCTGAACCGTCAGAGGAAACAGATTACAACAGCAGAACCTGGTGGTTCTCATTTCCTTATTCATGGGTCTATTTTAAAACTGTATCTTGTAGGAAAATGAGAGTAGAGCTGCTATGAAACATTATTTTCTTTATTGTTATTATTGGTGCTTGAATTTGCTCCAATTAAATCAATGAATCATTGAGTCAAAGAGTCAAAGTCAATAAAAACAGAAAATTCAGTTTGTCTTCAATTTAAAAACATTCATCACATCTAAGAAGCTGGAAACTGAATTTGAAACGATGATTCAAATAGTTTCAGATTCATGTTCTGTCACTTCACTAATTGATGAATCGACCAATAGTGCGTCTCTACATGAGGGCGAGACCTGGTGTATAGTCCAGACCTTTGACCTCACAATGAAAATAAAAACTGTCAAATCAAACCTGTAGTCAGAGGTGAATCCAGTTTGGGTCCAGGTCTGGTCCTGGATCAGGTCTGAACAAAGACCTTGAGCTTCTCACCTCAGAGACGTCTTCTCCAAATCGTCCCACTTGTTGTCGTTGTGCGTTTTCTTGGACTCCTCAGATCATCCATGAAAACCATGACATTGTGAAATGTTGAGAAAGTTCAGTTTGCTGTTGATTCTTTAAATTCCTGTAGAGAACTCGTCTCTTAACTTTACTTTCACACGTTTGCTCTCATTCTTTTCATTTTCTTCCAAGAAGATCACAGACAATGAAAAAACCTTTGAATTTTTCTATGTAAAAACAGAGTAAAGAATTTGCACTCAGGTTCTTGTTTTTATCTTCAAACTAATATAAAAAAAATTATCTTTCAAACCATGAAGACGTCACAATCAGTTTCTGTCCATCTGTCTAATTTGTTCTAGAAGATTCTCCATCTTCCTCCAGACGCCACCTGTCCTCTGGAGCTCCTGCTTCACACTGAAACTTCCTCTCTAGAAGATTCAGGACGTCTCCTTCTCTTCCTCCTGTTTCTGTCTCAGCTCCACAAGTTCAGTCGTTTCCTCTGAGAGAGAGAGAGAGAGAGAGAGAGAGAGAGAGAGTAGAGAGAGAGAGAGAGAGAGAGAGAGAGAGAGAGAGAGAGAGAGAGAGAGAGAGAGAGAGAGAGTACCTGCAGGGAGACTGGCTCGCCCAACTTTAGACTGGGAGGAGCTGGAGAGAGAGAGAGAGAGAGATAAAGAGGCAGAGAGAGAGGCAGAGAGAGAGGGAGAGAGAGAGAGAGAGACAGAGAGACAGAGAGACAAAGAGGCAGAGAGAGAGAGAGAGTACCTGCAGGGGAGACTGGCTCGCCCAACTTTAGACTGGGAGGAGCTGGAGAGAGAGAGAGAGATAAAGAGGCAGAGAGAGAGAGACAGAGAGAGAGGGAGAGAGAGACAGAGAGAGACAGAGAGACAGAGAGAGAGACAGAGAGAGAGACAGAGAGAGAGAGACAAAGAGGCAGAGAGAGAGGCAGAGAGAGAGGGAGGGAGAGAGAGACAGAGAGAGAGACAGAGAGAGAGACAAAGAGGCAGAGAGAGAGGGAGAGAGAGAAAGAGAGAGAGACAGAGAGAGAGGGAGAGAGAGACAGAGAGACAGAGAGAGAGAGACAGAGAGAGACAGAGAGACAGAGAGAGACAGAGAGAGAGAGACAAAGAGGCAGAGAGAGAGGGAGAGAGAGACAAAGAGGCAGAGAGAGAGGCAGAGAGAGAGGGAGAGAGAGAGAGAGAGAGACAGAGAGAGAGAGACAAAGAGGCAGAGAGAGAGAGAGAGAGAGAGAGACAAAGAGGCAGAGAGAGAGGCAGAGAGAGAGGGAGGGAGAGAGAGACAGAGAGAGAGACAGAGAGAGAGACAAAGAGGCAGAGAGAGAGGGAGAGAGAGAAAGAGAGAGAGACAGAGAGAGAGACAAAGAGGCAGAGAGAGAGGGAGAGAGAGAAAGAGAGAGAGACAGAGAGAGAGTGTGCTGCCTCTCAGAAATATTGATTCACCCGCTGAAGACAGAGAACATGAAGTGAGGTTCAGTGTGGACGTCCACTGATCCACAGGAACACGTGTCCTCCAAGTGGACGATGATGAATAAACAACGTCCACAGTGTCCACCTTGGCTTGAAATGACGGAGATGGTGGAGATGTGGTGATAAGATGAAGTCATTGTCAGATTAAAAGACATGAAGCCAGATCACCTCAATCGCCCCCTGGTGGCTGGCTGCAGGTCATTAACCCTCCTCCATGTCAGCAGATGGGACATGGACCAAAGTAAACATCTAAGTAGACGTTAAATAAACGTTTGTCAAAGATGGTTTCTGTCATTTCAGGTCCGTCATATCTCACTGATGTTTGTGTTTTTGATCAGTTTGCTCATGATTGACAGCTGAGGCTGACTGATGATTGGTTGAGAGCATGTATGGGCGGGATCTGGAGACCACAGCTCCACTCCGCGATCATTACTCTACAGACTCTGACTGTAAATGAATTCATAACCACAAGATGGCAGTGTTTGTTTTAGAGATATTTTAGCTTAATTTGTGTGTCGTCGTCTTTATTTACAGTCTGTAACAGAAACGAAAACATTTTCTACCATGTGACCTCATTGTCTTAGACTCCAAATAAATAAGATTCAAGTTAAATTTGTGATAGAACATCTCTATTTTCAGTCACGAAAAAATTAACATAATTAACATCAGTTTAAATCTGACGAGTTCAGAATGAAGAATGAAGCCGTGTGAGTCCGATGAGGTGAGGCTGAACTCGTGTGTTAATGATGTGATGGACGTGTGGAGATGTTGTTTAAACACCAGGTTCACTGAAGCTTTGATAAACTGACGTCTGATCTGAGACATGAAACAAGAGAAGAAGAAGGATGATCAGAGGAGAGATAAAGAGAAGAAGAGCTGACTGATCTCAGGTCTGTGTTTCAGGTGCTGCTCATCACAACAGAGGAATTCCCCAGGTGAGGCAGAGCTCCGCCTCCTACCTGTCTGACCCGCCCACATCATGACATCACAGACTGTAACCCTGAGTCCAGCCTACAGCAAAGGAAGCAGTAACTATACTCAGTAAAAGTATCAGAGTACTTTTACTTTGGTTTGGTACTGAAATATGAAAAGTAAAAATTCATTTTTAAACTCACTGATGCATATTTCTGTTCACAACATGAGAAATGTTCCCAGCATGGGGCTCGGCTCCTCAGAGGAACCTGAGGAACCTGAGGAACCTGAGGGTCACATCACAAACCCTCGTCCCAGCACATCACCAGGACGGAGCTAGCATCCATAGAGGACCTCTACACCCAGCGGTGCAGGAAGAAGAGCAGCCGGATCATTAAAGAACTCTTTCACCCAAACCATGAACTGTTCTCCTGCTGCCGTCTGGCCGACGGGCCCGCAGTACCGGGCCGCACCACCAGGCTCAGAGACAGTTTCACCCCCCAGGCCATAAGACTCTTAAACTCCTCTGAACTATAATAACTCCACCAAACCAGCACCGTGACATATTTGCATATTTGCACCATTACACAAATTGCCCTATTGTTGTTTTATTTTATTTCTCTCTTCATCTGTAAATATATATATTTATATATATATATATTTTATTTTCTATTTTAAATTTTGATATTCTATTTTATTCTATTTCTATTTATTATTTTTGAGCATTGTTAGAAGAGAGCCTGTGACTCAAGCATTTCACTGCCAGCGACTGCTTATTGTTATTGTTGTGCATTTGATAATAAAAATCTTGAATCTTGAATCGTCCACAGGACCGATGTGAGGGATTAATTCTGGCGGTGAAGACCAGACGGTGGCCTTCAGGTGACAGAAGGTGTGTCTGCTCCGGGCTCCTGTAGAAACCGTGAGGAGACGCTCTGTGGACGGAGTCGTTCAACTGGATCAACTGATCTGAACAGAAATAATAATCCAGGTTTAAACCTGAGTCTGCATCTGACAGAGACACAAACCCAGAGAGCTTCCTTCTGAAGGACTTTAACAGAGACACCAAATACTACTTTCAAAATCCTTTTGAAGTATCAGTAGGATTGGGAGAGGCGGTGGACTAGTGGCAGAAACTTGGACTCTGGGCAGAAAAGGTCTCTGGTTCGAATCCAAGGAGAAACAACAAAAGACGAACCTGGATTGATCTGTCCAAAATTCCAAGAGGATTCTCATTACCCTGTCTAGTGCCCCTGAGCAAGGCACCTTACTCCCTCAACATCTGCTCCCCGGGCGCTGTACATGGTCGCTCACTGCTCTGTGTGTCCATCAGATGGGTCACATGCAGAGGATAGCAATACTAAGCTCAATTAAAGAAGGAACAGTAGATCCCACAGCTCAGGGATAATCTCAGTGGACCGCAGTAGATCCCAATCGATCCCAGAGGATCTGAGCAGATCCCATTAAACCATTGAAGATCCCATTAAACCATGATAGACCAAAGAGAATCCCAGCTGATCAGAAGAAATGCCAGAAGATGTCAGTGGATCAGATCCCACACGAGAGCAGCTTCAGGCTGCGACACGACAACTCTCTGATGAGGAGATAAACTTCAGCTGCTCAAAGTTCCACTGAGACGGAAACTTCTTCAGAGGATCAACGATAAGAAGAGAAACATCCAAACACAGATAAGATCCCACAAGTGTTTCTGAAGGAAGTGAAGCAGACACACACTTCCTGCTCGTACCAGCAGGTGCGAGTGTGTGTGTGTCTGTTGTGGTTCAGTCAGGGTTCAGCAGCTCCGGCTCCAGACTGGTGCTTAGTGTATTTTATATTGAATTTTGTTTTCCTACACCAGAGGAAACCCCTTGAGGTGTAAACCTGTTCGGGAGGAGCAGCTGATTCTCCTGCTGGCTCTGGACCTCGGGCCGAAGTCGCCTGGAGGATTGTGAACTGGACTCGGAACAAGCTGACATCTTAGTTAGTACAGAACCAATGTGAAGTCATTTGGTTCTGAAGGTTTTTCACTTGTAAACCTGTCGGTTGTCTGAAGTTTGACATTTTAACCACGTGTCTGTTTTGAAGTGAAAATGTAGCAGCAACGTCTACGTACGAATACAAATCTCAAGACTAAGTTCTGATGATTTGGTTTCCATGTGACGCTTCAGGCTGAGGTTTGACACGTTCAGTATCCATGCCTTCAACACTTGTGTTTTTTAGTTGAGTTTCTAAAAGTGCGACGTCGTGATTAAACTAACGACCTGGTTGTGTCACAGGTGATCAGTAAACTAGGCCCTGATTGGTCCTGACTCTTATTTGTTTGTTTCTAACAACTCATAGTTGAATCCAGATAGAATCCAGACTGGATTAGGAACTTCTCCTGGCTCCCTCCTGTTTATCTTTGAGTGGGACTACGCCCTCCTGTGTAATACAGCAGCTAATGTCATTTAACCACAGAGAGCAGCTAATAACAGCGTCAGCAGCTAATGTTTGTCTGTCTCTCGTCTTTGTTCAGGTTCAGACATGAACTCACTGATTCTTCTCATCTCACCATCACGTCTGCAGATACTACAATACCCATGATCCTCCTGTGGGGAACTAACAACTTCACTTTCTGACTTTTCTTCAGGGAAATAAGAAACGTTTCTGAACGAGACAGTTGCTATAGCAACACAAAACAAACATATAGCTTTATTATCTGTAAATAAAGTTGATCAGTGAATATATGAAAAGACTATGAATGTATTATTATGGTGTATAAAGACAAATCTTATCTCTATCTCTATACTGCAGCCAGCCAGCAGGGGGCGATCTAGATAGCTTGGCTTCACTCTGGGGTTCTGTCGTACATTTCCCGGTGAAACCTAAAGAAATAACCAGATCACACTCGTCAGTTTCTCTTCCCTCGTTTATTCGATTGAACTTTAGAATCAACAATTTAAAACAAACAAAACTTCCCTGTCCCTCGTCGCCTTTAACAAAAAACAGACAAAGAACAACAAGACGCATTTTAAAAGAAGAAAGAAAAGTAAAAGCAGACTTGTCCTCAGGGAGCTCTCGGGTCAATGGGAAGAGGTAAAGTGCGTAGAGTCACTTGGATGGTTTCACACCGACAGCAGCAGAAACTCATCATGATAAAACATCCACCTGAAGGCGACTCGTGTTCAGATCTGTTCATCGGACACTTCCTGTTACTCATCCAACTTTAATCTCTTATTTTGAGGGATGATCTTTTTTTCCCTTTACCAGCATTAGACTTAATAAATTAGATGATTTGATGAACGTAAATGGTAGATTATTGTTATTCTGATCCAGATGTTCTGAAACCCTCCGCCCACTTAAGATTTCATCACACTCTGGCTCCGCCCACACTACACCACACAGTACGTGAATGGTCACGTGTTTAACAGGAAGTAGGTTGTCTCCTCTGCAGATGGTTGCTTGGTTACAGAAAATATGGCGAACAAGGAACAGACAAGCTCGTTTCTGTAGCACACGTGTTGCTGGAGGATTCCTGTAGAGGGCGCCACAGAGCTCATAACCGCTGGATTCCAACTGATTCTGTTTCTCTAGATTCATCTCGAGCAGATTCACGACACTTTGCTTCATCTACAGTTGAGGAGGAGCCAGAGGTCACATGACATCGGTTCTGATATGAATTATAGATGATTACTGATTAATTTAAAATCGTCCATGTCGTCCAGGTGTGAAATGATCCATACAGGTGATGGTGACATCATCATGGGGATGGTCACATGACGCATGTTTGGTAGTTTTGCATAATTGTAACATTGAGATGGAAACGCTCTGATTGGCTCCACTCGTCCATCGATCCTTTAATCAGCAGCACTCTGTGTGCCTGTGGGTTTCCATGGTGATGAGGAGAGTTATTACCAGAAGAGGGGGGGGGCGGGAGGGGGGGGTACTAAAACAAACAGAGTGCTCGGCTCAGTTTGATGACACTCCATCTCAGGGTGATGTCATCATTGTTGCAGGGGGATGACGTCATCTCTAAAGGCCCAGTGACTTGCGTACGATTTTCTGGGCGAGTTTGTAAAACTGCTCTCGGTCCTCGCGCCACATTTTAGAGGCGTCAACATTTGCTCCACTCTCATCGTTCGGTTCTGAAGAGGAGGAGGAGGAGGAAGAAGAGGAGGAGGAGGAGGACGAGGAGGAGGAAGAGGAGGAGGAGGAAGAGTTTGAGCATCATCGGTTGATTTGTGAAACCACTTTTAAATGCTTTGTTTTTCTGTCACATGATGAGGAGATGGATCTCGTACCTGCCAACATGCTGACCACCGACAGCAGGATCTTCTCCACGCTCTGGACTGGACTCCACCTCTCTGCACTGCTCTCATATCCCATGGGATCGTCTCCTGGGGCGTGAAGGATGGAGATACACACCCGGCCATCGGGATAGACTGAAACATACAAACTCAAAATAACTCATATCTGAAAACTCAAACTTGAACTCAAACTTGAAAGTTTCGATTTTTCTCTCTCTGTTGATGTAAATAATAACAGCTCCTGTGTCCCCTGGATCGCCCCCTGGTGGCTGGCTACAGCCTCCATGCTAGCAGATGGGACATGGAGCTTCACCTGTTTGCTTTTGTTCTTCATGCTTCAGGATCAAATGATAAAGTTAGAACAGGAATTTCAGTTCAGGTGCACGTTGCTGCTGCTGCTGATG
>CM076727.1:22412176-22434676 GCA_038501795.1 Pseudopleuronectes americanus
GAGCCGCGTGCGACAGAGCGGCAGACGCGCCGCCTGCAGCGCCGCGCCGCCCACCAGAGCGGCAGGAAGCAGGAAACACAGCAGCAGCAGCGACGCTAGCGCGGCACGCGACATGAGCGCGGCGTAGCGCAGCGGGCGGCAGATGGACACGTAGCGGTCCAGAGACATGGCGGCCAGCAGCATGAAGCTGGACGAGCCCAGGGACGTCACCACGTAGGCCTGACTCACACACACCGGCCGCAGCACCTCCACCTGCCGCAGGCCCGACGCCAGGTCCGACAGCAGCCGCGGATAAACGGCCGCGCTGCCGGCGAGAGAGTTCAACAGAACCGCGGCCACGAGCACGAACATCGGCCGGTGCAGGCTGCGCTGAGAACAGATGACGTAGATCACGAGCACGTCACTGACCAGCACGAACACGTACAGCGCGAAAAACACGAAGAAGAAGATCCAGCGGTGCTCAGACAGCTGGGCGACCCCGTCCAGCGTCACTGACGTCACAACGGCCAGCGAGCTCGCGTTCGACGTCATAGTGGAGTACAGAGAACAGAGTGATGTCAGAGTGTTCAACAGTGAAACATCAGAACAAACAATAGTAACAAAACGAGTGAAGACATCAGAGTGAACACGTTAACAACATGAGACACAACATGGGGAACACGAGGTGGACGCAGGACATGTCTTCTTCATGCGTCACCTTCTGTGTCCCTGCTGCTTTTATCAGACTCTTCATCCTCAGTGGAGTTCATTAACTCAAGTGTCAATCATCAGCCTCATCAACATGTTTGTATGTGAACATGAAAGCACTCATTAACACGTATCCATCAAATCGGCTCAAATATGTATTTTAATAAATTATGACTTATTCCCATTATGATAAATCTGGATGTTTGATCTCTTAAAAAAATAAATGTACTCACTCAGGTATTTATCAGTTTATTAATCTGTTCACTTACCTTTAGTCAAACTGAGGAAACACAATGAACAAATCAAACACACCCTCCTTCCCCACAGATTCAACACAACTTCATACAAACTTTATCAAACACAAACTTTATAAAAAACAGTTTAGTTTGTTTTTAACAGCAAAAAAGGTTTGAATTTAGATTAACGTGAACTATTCAAATCATTTATCTGATGATCGTGTGTAGTTATTCGCTTAATACATGAATCTATTATAAACAGTTAGTTTGATGGTTTCTATAATAAACATGAACTAACCATAGATATGTTTTAAGAGCTCATAGGACAGCAGACGGTTAGCATGTAAGCTAACTCTGTTGATGAGCACTGTCCCGACAAGGGAGATCACTGGGACGAGCTAATGCTAACATGTGATGAGCTAACCATGTTCTTATGACATGAACGTCATTATTGTGTTAACAACCATTAGTCAACATGAAGAGTGGGTCCGCTGCAGTTTGTTGTGTTGTTCATTTGTGAGTCTGTTGAACAAGACGTATGTGTGTTCATGTCTTTTTTTCTCCTATCTCTATCAGAGGGTTCTGTTTAGAACCTTTCAGCCACGGTGTCCTCGTTCTCCTGCACTGAACCACAGGTACGAGGGGTCAGAGGTCACAGAGATGACCAGGTGGGATAAACAACAGGGAGATGATGTCACCATGTTTGTCCTGAGACTGTTTGGACTAACGAGCTGCTCGTCTTAATGAGGCTGCTTAACGAGCTGATCTCAGGTGACCTCATTAATGAACTGACCAGGTGTTTACAAACACCAGCAACTCACACTCTCTCTCTCACACTCACACACACACACACACACACACACACCTCATCTGTCAGCTGGTCATTGTCTTATTTCCGTGTTTTTTGTTTACATCACAAAAACCTTGCATTTTAACAGGGGTGTGTTTTTATATCCACTGTATATACGTTATACATGCGCTGGTGTCCAGACGTCTCTGCGGTCGTCGTGTGTTTGTTGAGGTTTGATGACATCACACAAAGGGTTTGTTTGGTGACAAAAATTTATTTGGTATCTGTGAGTAACTACAGTCGTAGTGTTCTCATACATGTCTTCTGCTGTTCATCAAACTGATATATATATATATATCTATAAAAGAATCTACATACATCTAACACAAGATCAGTCGCTGAGGGGGGGTAATAACTGTGACAAATTAAGTGCTGAATCTTCAACAAGACAAATGATAATATTATAATTATAAATCTGTGCATTAAATAAGTCTAAAAATAAAAAATCTTCCATTGAACACACAAACAGGCCCAGGTATGTTAAACAGTTGATCACACACAAACACACACGTGTGACGTTTCAACACACTTCTTTGGTTTTTGGTTGAAAACTGAATCAGCCTGAAGAGATTTTAAATAAATGGATTAAAGCACAAACAGCTGGAATGTGACAAAAACATGTTCAAAGATACGACTTGGACATTAGTGTGGACATGACACGTTACCACGCAACACACGTTTAAATCACGTCTGGTTTCTACCCAGCACACGCAGGGGAGCTGTGTGTCTTAAAAACAAAACGACCTGACCCACAACGATTCAAACGTCGAGAAGAAACTGAGCAGACGTCATTTAAAGTGTCGTGTTTAACGGCTCATGTCGTAAGGCAGACGTGCTGGTAGCTGGTAGCTGTTAGCTGTTAGCTGTTAGCTGTTAGCTGTTAGCTGTTAGCTGTTCCATGTTGAACTGGTTTGGCCAAAAATACGAAGAGACAAAAAGAAAAGTGCTCAAACAGAAGGAAAGAGACAAACTGACGATTCAACGTCTCAGCTGAAAACATTAAAATCCGCAGCTGAGTCATCGGCACAAACATCTCCTCACTGGGATTTATCTTCATCTCATATCAACAGTCAGGTCACATCAACATTCAGGCATTTAGAGGACTCCATTACCCAGAAGCCCCACCAAGCTTTTGCATGTTTGTTCAACGACTGTCGTAGTTTTAATTTGCTCCTCACAGCTGTTTATTAGCTGCTCTGCTAACGTTAGCTAACAAATGTTAGTATCTCACCTAGCTAAAATCCTCGGTATCAAAGAAGCTAAGACCAGTCAGGGTGACGTTAGCTCATGTTAGTTAGCTCTCTATCTGATGTTAGCTTTAGGGCTACATCCGTTTTAAAGATGACTAATTCACATTCGTTTTTTAACCAATAAATTTATTCTGATGGGTGAAAGTTGTTTCACAGTAAAGACTGATGAACTAATGTTTGCTAGCTCGTAATCGAATAAACGTACAAATCTTAGTGCTCTATGTGAAGTTAGCAGAATGACCCTTTCATTGTTTTTAACTGATCTGAGATACAAATTCTGTACAAATGTATTTTTGTTAAAACTTTAAATTTATTCAAACTTCTGCTGCTGGATAGCTAATCAGTGTTAGCTTGTTGGCTAACATCAACTAGCTCTGGACAAAGATATCTGCTAATAGTGAGCAAATGTTCGTTAGCCTCCTGTATTTATACAGAGGCTTCCAAACTTTTTTAATCAACTCACATGCTCTTATTAGCCAATGTTTAGTTACGTTAATTGCATTTAATATCCAGACGTAGTTTATCACAAACACGTGGATCATCTTCTAATGTTGTCAATGTTTTAGCTGCAATGCTAACATGATTAGCTTCTGTTCTTTGTCTCATGTCTTTTATTCTGCGGTGACCTGACTCTGTTCATCTTCATCACCCTCCATCAAACCCTCCTCTTCCTCGAGGGGACTCACAGGAACCATCGTCGCTCAAGTTTCATTTATAAACAGTCTGTAACCATGGCAACCGTTGTACTCGGAGCTGTCTTTGATATTTTCAGTCCGTGTGGGTTGACGACTCTTCATCAACGTATTTCCTCAGAAACAGGATTCTTAAAAATCTTTAACACCAAAGAAGCTGAGTTTGATCGCAGAGAGAAACTACAACTCCCACAATTCAATGTGTTTCTTCAAACAGTCGATCCACAGAAACATCAGGTCATAAACACATGTGTTCTCATGGAAACTTTTCTACCTGTTAAATGTTTTATGTTCTTTAAGAAAGAGTTGTTTGAGGAGATAGATGAACAGAGGTGAATGTGAGGGGCGGAGTTTGTTCAGGTTTCAGGTGGGCGGAGTTAACAGATACCTGCAGGTGAAATCACACCTGTGAGACTAAAGAAGACGAAAATCTGAATTCTGACTTGAAAATTATTTTGTGTTGTTAAATTTTGGCACGACGCTTATTTAAATGCTCATGATTAAAGAGGGACTCTCCACCAGAGGGCGGTGTTTCTCCGTCTGTGTTGGACACAGGCTGAAATCCCTCTTATCACTTTATAGTGACTTCGCCTTTACCCTGTAAAATGTACTCACAACCGATGGTCACATATAAATACTAATTGTGAAATAAACGTATTAAATTTACAGTGGGATTTTTCTCCAGCCGACGTTGCTGTTGTGGTTTTACGTCTTACTCTTGAGACAATGACGTCATCAGTGTCTGTGAGTATTTGTGTTTTCTCGATGACCTCATGTATCGTCTCTATATAGAAGACATAGATATATTATATAGTTATACAGTTTATATAATGAAGATGTGAACAGTGAGTGATTTCAGTCACAACCACAGTGAAACCTGGTGAGTCAAACCCCGCCTCCTGCTCCTCCATTCACAACCTGTTATTCGTGGGTCATTATTTTCCTGCTCAGGTCTGACAGGCTGACGTACTGGTGAGCTCCGCCTCCTCTTCCTGTGAGAGTCAAGACGGTCATTTCTTTACTCCTCCTCCTCCTCCTCCTCCTCCTCCTCCTCCTCCTCCTCCTCCTCTTCCTCCTCCTCCTCCTCCTCCTCCTCCTCCTCCTCCTCTCCCGCCATCACCTCCACCAGCAGCTCAGCGGTGCAGGTCGCCTCCCCCAGACTGTTCACCGCCTTCACCATGTACTTAGCGTCATCGTCGCCCGACACCTGCAGGTGATGTCAGAAGAACAGTGAGGATCTGAGATGAGAGCTCAACCAGAGTCAGTCACCACAGAGTTTGAGGATTAGTCCAGAATAATGTCCTCAGTGTCAGTTCTTTAAAGTTAACGTGAAGTGAAAGTGAAGGACATTGTGTGTGCGTGTGTGTGTGTGTGTGAGTCATTTGACCTCTGACCTCTGAAATGACCAGACTGCAGTTTCCATCTTCATCGTAGTCGATCTGAAAGTGTCGGGTCTCTTTGATTGGCTGCTCGTCTTTGTACCACACCACCTCTGGATCAGGGAAACCTGGAGACACAGAGATGATGAGGACACATTCATTTCATTTAGTGCAGCGATCGTGATGATCGTGAAAATAAGATTTGGCTTATGTAAGTCTGTAATCACTTTGTAAGTTGAGCTTGTTATGGCCTACGAGACAAATTGTGATTTTTGAATATGAGTTTTACAAATAAAATCAGATGGATTGATTGAGTTCAAATAAACTGTAAAATAAGACGACACGTCTTCCCTCCAGAAATGAAGTTGAAAAATCTCTGAAACCAACACTGCCATCTTGTGGCGAAGATGTCAAAAACAGTCAGGGTCTGAGCAGTGGTGATCGTGGAGTGGAGTCATGGTATCAAGCTCCCGTCCAAACATGCTCTCAACCAGTCGGTCCACCATGTCTACTTTGATTCTTTAGTTTGGCCCATATCCCATCTGCTAACATGGAGGAGGGTTAATAACCCATACTGCAGATAGCCACCAGGGGGCGATCTAAATGTTGTTCATCTTATTTACAAGAACCTTCTGCTACTGTCTTCATTCATTCTCTGAAGTGAAACATCTGCTCACACCTGCTCAGATTATTAGTTATGATATACTCATATATAATTATTCAGCGACCTTCTATCTTGCAGTCGAAGCGAGCGGCACTTCCCTCCACCACCTCCACGTCTTTGATGATGGAGCTGAAAGTGGGTTTGCACTCGGTCTTCTGCTCGTACTCCAAACACTCCAGGAACTGATTGTCCTCTGAAAAGAGACGGAACCAAACGTTTAGGTTCTCAGTTTATCATCTGACAGCAGTTTTGAGGATGCAGCGTCCGGCTCAGACCTTCGGTGGGTGAACCCTTCTTGGCGCTGACTCCAGCCATCATGGCCATGGACGACAGGCGACCGATGGCTCGCACAGCGTGACCCGTTTTCTACCACAGAAGAAGAGACGGTAAAACAAACACCACCTCAGAGGGTTTTCCTGTAACAACACAAATCTTATGTGTCTACCTGCCACTTCCTCCTCAGGATGTACTTCTTCATCCGCTCCTTCGACAGCTTCTTGGCCTTCATGGTGTTGGTGTCCTGCTTCAGCCACGGGTGATCGAAACACTGAGCGCAGGTCAGCCGACCTCTGATGGACAAAAACAGTTCAACATGTTTGACTCATTTATTGTGTGATTATTTTCCCCTGTTGGTGTCATGAGTCTGTTACTTCATGTCTTTCTTCAGCAGACTGGTGATGAAGTCTTTGGCGGTGTCGGAGATTTCATCAAAGGCATCGTCCTCAAAGTCCCAGGAGGCCGAGGTGACATTGGACAGAGTCTCGTTGTCGTTGTCGCCCATGAAGGGAGACAGACCGCTCAGCCTGAGAAGACAAACACAGGGCAAAATAATCAATATTTCAAGAACCATCCGTCCTTCCCCTGCCTCTGATTGGCTAATACTACTCAGAGTAAGCCAATCAGAGGTGTGGTTAGGGCAGGTCTTAGCCCGTCTCGGGCAGGAAACAAAATAACACAAAGAACAGATGCACATGAATAATTGTGGAATAAACAACGTTTAAGTAAAGACAACTAAAGAGAATTAAGCAAGCCAAAGAAATCCAATTAAAGATAAGCTAAGCTAATGGTGAAGTAAATAAAATGAAGTGAAGCTGAAGAAGCAACACTAAAGTGAGGCTAAGCTAATAACATGGAGGTGAGCTAAATGAAGTGATGCTTCTACCGTCAGTACAGCGAAGTACTCACAATATGTAACAGATGACTCCTATACTCCACATGTCGGTGGGATAACTGATGGCTTCGTAGTTAATCACCTCGGGGGCCACGAACTCCGGGGTCCCAAACAAAACCTTTAGAGTTCCAGCATTTTCTGTCCACGACACAAAAGAGTCAAAGATTAAATTCTTCATCTGATTCAACAACATGTTGAATCAGTTTAATTAAGTATTTAATTCATTTAAGTTTCTTCAAGAAGGTTTTGTAAATCAACAAAGAAATTGACCTTTTTACATCACACTCAGACAATGATGGAAAACAATGAGACCAATATTATTTAATAAATCATTTGTTGACATTGGCAAAATAACCAGAAAAGAGACACAACCACAGGCAGGAGGTGTGTACCTAGTCGTCTGGCGAGGCCGAAGTCGATGAGTTTGATTTTGCTGCCGGTTTTGTTGACACACATGATGTTCTCAGGTTTGAGGTCGAGGTGGACGATGCCTTGTTTGTGGATGAAGTTGACTCCATCGATGATCTGCAGCATGTATTTAATCACCTCCCGCTCTGTCAGCTCAAAGTCCTCGTCGATGATCCGCTCGAACAACTCGCCGCCGGAGATCCTACGTACGTACGCACAAGAGTGGAAGAGATTAATAACAAACCACATAGACCTGTATCAGTCTAATGAATAAGCATCTGAAGAGAAATCTCAAAAGCTATAACATTAAAAATAGTCAAGAAGACTTTGGTCTCAGTCTTTATCAGAAACTGCAAATATGAGCAGATCCCTGATTTTCAGAGACAAAGTTTAGAAATCAAAGGCAGATCAAAGGAACGTCTCATCAACAACGTACATCTCCAGCACCATGACGATGTCGGACTTGCCCTCGAAGGCATCGATACACTGGACCAGTTTGGGGTGATGGAGGCTGTTCATGATGCAGATCTCATGCCGGACGTTGTCCTTGTCCTTCACTGAATAAGCCTTGATGAACTTTCCCGCCCAAACCTTCCTCGTGGCTTTTTCCACCAGTTTAAAGACTTGACCGAACTTTCCCCTAAAACATAAACAGTTGTGATGTCAACACCACACAAAGTTTGAACCAGGTTCTCCTGTGTTCACATTGACCAAACTCTCTTTTCTCTTTAAAAATAGGTTAAAGCTGCTGTTATAGTTTTTTATAGAAAAACCGGTGCATTGTGGGTGAGTAGTGAGTGGGCGGATCCTTACGTTCCCAGTCTCTCCTCCACGTCGTACAACTCCTTCACCTTCACGTCTGCTCGGATGCTAACGTCTCTGTAGTCCGGCTCCTTCTCCAAGTCTGAGCACACACAGAGGTCAGAGGTCACCGGTACTGTCATGTCACATGACCAGAAGTAATTTTATCTTGTGATTGGTTCTCTGTCGTGAATTCACGATGTTAAGTGTTAGGGATTGTGTTGTTGTGTTGTGTGTCTGAAAGTTGTACCTTCATCCTCATCTTCGGCCTCGTCCTGGTTCTCTGTCAGCCAATCAAACAGCAGCAATGTTAGTTCAGTCACATGACTTTAGCGCAGCTGTTAGCTTGACCTTATTTTTACTCTGTGCACTTTACTGACCGTCGTCCACCAGTCCCACCGTGACCGGCTCCGACTCCGCACTCGGCTCGCCGACGCCATAAATGTTTTCAGCCCGAATACGAAACTTGTACTGACGTTCAGGAAGAAGGTTCTGGAGACCAAAACAATGTTTTCTAAACTTTATTTAAACATTTCTTTTCCTCAAGAACAATGTGACGTTGAGTTGAAGCAGCTACACACCTGGATGTTATAGGAGGTGCTGTTACACGACACCAGGTGTTTCCACTGCTGCTCCACCGACTCCCAGATCTCCACGTTGTACGACTGAACCGCGCTGCCGCCGTCGTAGGTCGGCCCGTACCACGACAGGGTCAGACTGGCCCGCCGGATATCTGAGGTAGCCGGAACCTTCGCTGGAGGGTCAGGTTTATCTGAGGGGGGTTAAACCAATAATAACATTATTGCCATTAATAACATCTGATAATAACCATTAATAACAACTGATATAACCTACCGACGATGGTGAGGTTGAGGGCGGCCTGTCGGAGGCCGTAGCTGTTCCTCAGCTCGATGGTGTAGCAACCGCAGTGTTCCTGCTGCCCGCTGGAGATGGTCAGTTTGCTGCTGCCCTCACCGCTGTCGATGGAGATGTCGGCCGAGCCCTCTTGGATCTGAACACACCCACACACTGAAGCTGAAACATCTGGGATTTGTAGTTTATCAGGTGTTGATTCCATAAAAATACAAAATCATCAACACCGCAGAAGGTGTGTGTGTTTGTGTGTGTGTGTGTGTGAGTGTGTGTGTGAGACCCACTGGTTTCCTGAACTTTAGCCAGGTGCAGCTGATGGGCGGAGCTCCAGAGAACTTACAGAGGATCTCCACCTTCTCTCCCGCCAAGATTTTCATGTCCTCAGGGAACTGAAGGATCTGAGGAGGCAGAGCTGCCAATACACATCAATAATCAATAATCAATCAGGAGAAGAGAAGAAAGCAGGAGAAGAAAGAATGGAGGATTAAGCTCTTCTTAACCCTGGAATCAAAATTCATGTCAGTTTTTAAGGACTGAACATGAAATAAAAGAACAGCTGAAGAAGAAACATGAATTAAATAGATTTGATATTTAAAATGAGCCGATTTCATCATGATGATCTCTTCACACTCCTTCATCTCCTGTTTATTCAAGAGCTGCTAACAGCTGGGTGTGTGGGTCACCTTGTTTTGGAGGAGTCTTGTGAGTTGGTTTCTTTATCCTGGCTTCACCTGATGGAAACAAACACACGTCAATCCCTGGATCAGTCAATCAATCACGTCTCGGTGTTGCAATGCAGAGGCAGCAGCAGAATGTGAGACAGAGTGACGACTCCTGCAGTTGATCCCATTGAGAGTCCTGATGACCATATATGGGCAAAATGTTACGTTACAGCATATGTGTGTGTGTGTGTCTGTGTGTCTGTGTGTGTGTGTGTGTCCATCCTGGATCATACCACAGATGATATTTAAATATACAAGGACAGTCCAGTTTCAGTCTTAAGCATTTGGTTTTATCTTCTGTAACAAACGAGCAAATCAGCAGCCAGAACCAGACGCAGATTAAAGGTCAGAGGTCACTGAAGCCTTGGGTTAGGGTTTCCTGACGAGCAAAGTGTATGAGCTCTCCATGGTGACGGAGCCTGATAACACACACGGTGTATAATGTATAGTCGTGTCATTGTGTCTGGATCCCAACCAACTATGTGCTAACAGCTTAAGGAGCATTTGATTTATGGACAGTGGCGAGCCGGGTGGGCGGACACCCAGATTCTGTCCTGTGGGGTCACTCAGTGCACCTGGCCGGCTGAGCTGCTCTGTGATTGGCTATGCTGCACATTTCTCTTCCTGCACGCTCCAATCATCTTTCTGATTGTGTACTTGAACACGGATGACTGCTGCAAACTAAACACAATGGAGACTCTGTCATTATTATAGAATGAACGTGACTCTGGTCATTTATCTCCAGTTTGTGGGTTAGGGTTAGGGTTAGGTGTTACAGAACGTGAAGGTGGTTAAATCCTCTTCCATCAATCACACGCTTTGAGTCTTTGTGTCCACAGGACCCGTCCGCCTCTTACATGGAGACGGTTGGATTCTGTGGTGGGAAGCGAAGCCTGAGACGAGTCGGGGAAACCAGGCCTTAAAAGGAAGCGTGGGCGAGGGGCCATGAAGCGCTCCAGCATCATTCCTCGGCTGTCGGCTCAGATCTGTTGGTAAAACTCAGCAGACGACTCGGCTGAATACCAGTTACCTCTGAAACTGAAACCAGTCTTACTCTGTGTTACGTCTCCTCTTTTTATCATCATCCATGTTCATGTGCAAATGTTTGTGAATTATTATTCTAATCATTTAAAGATTGAACTTGATTAAGGAAGTTTTAATCCAGTTTTAATTTGCAGTATTTATTGATGGATTAATATTCAATCAAATGTTCTTATTATTTTCTTTTTATTAAAATATAAAATTATAAACTTCTGTGTTATATAGTTCCTTTATTCACAGTTTAATTCATTTAGTTTATAGCTCATTCATTCATTAAATGTTTGATATGTGATAAAGGTAAATATATTTTTTATTTAGACATTATATGTCGTGTGCATGTGTGTGGGACAATAAATGTATCTCATCTCTAGACACGCGTGTTCTAGCTAGCAGCTAACGCACCACATAATGCCAACACACCTGCATGGTGTTGGTTTGTTTTATGACGTCATTTAGAAACAAGTGTACAATAAGATAATTATGCTCACATTAGCAATAAAGTTAATTATATTTATTAAAGCCAACTATGTTAAAATTCATTTGAGTTTCTCAAAGTGATTTGAATTCATCCTTCAGACTAACATCTTAGTTTCCTTAGCTCACATGTTAGCTAACACACTACTTGTCTTTGTGACAAACCAACCAATGATCAACAAGCATGGCCCAGAAACATAATATTTTTTAACATTATATTTTATCCCGCCACTGAACACAAACTCTGATTAATAGTAAATCAATAATAAATCAAAACATGATCACATCCTGCAGAGTCACAAAGGTAGGTGTGGGTCTTCAAGGGGTCTTAAAGTGGAAAAAGAGGCTCGGTGGTTTACTGTTCTGGAGGTAGGAATAATAATCTGACAGTGATGAACTGATGTTTCCAATGATACACACACACTTTAAATAGAAGCAGTTTGTGTGTGCGTGTGTGTGTGAGAGTGTGTGTGTGTGAGTGTGTGTGTGTGTGTGTGTGTGTGGGAACCAGTGCTCCCAGCTTGCAGCTCCTTATTGGGACAAAAGGAAAGAGGCTGCTGCATATTTTGGAAACTCACTCTCTGAGGTCGGAGTCGACTTCTTCGACTTCTTGTCTGCAGGAGAGTTTTCTGTCGGGTCTGAGGACGAGAGAGAGACACATGTGAAGAGAGAGAGAGACATGTGAAGAGAGAGAGACATGTGAAGAGAGAGAGACATGTGAAGAGAGAGAGACATGTGAAGAGAGAGAGAGAGACATGTGAAGAGAGAGAGAGACATGTGAAGAGAGAGACATGTGAAGAGAGAGAGACATGTGAAGAGAGAGAGACATGTGAAGAGAGAGAGACATGTGAAGAGAGAGACATGTGAAGAGAGAGAGACATGTGAAGAGAGAGAGACATGTGAAGAGAGAGAGACATGTGAAGAGAGAGACATGTGAAGAGAGAGAGACATGTGAAGAGAGAGAGACATGTGAAGAGAGAGACATGTGAAGAGAGAGAGACATGTGAAGAGAGAGAGACATGTGAAGAGAGAGAGACATGTGAAGAGAGAGACATGTGAAGAGAGAGAGACATGTGAAGAGAGAGAGACATGTGAAGAGAGAGAGACATGTGAAGAGAGAGACATGTGAAGAGAGAGAGACATGTGAAGAGAGAGAGACATGTGAAGAGAGAGACATGTGAAGAGAGAGAGACATGTGAAGAGAGAGAGACATGTGAAGAGAGAGAGACATGTGAAGAGAGAGAGACATGTGAAGAGAGAGACATGTGAAGAGAGAGACATGTGAAGAGAGAGAGACATGTGAAGAGAGAGAGACATGTGAAGAGAGAGAGACATGTGAAGAGAGAGAGAGACATGTGAAGAGAGAGACATGTGAAGAGAGAGAGACATGTGAAGAGAGAGAGACATGTGAAGAGAGAGAGACATGTGAAGAGAGAGACATGTGAAGAGAGAGAGACATGTGAAGAGAGAGAGACATGTGAAGAGAGAGAGACATGTGAAGAGAGAGAGACATGTGAAGAGAGAGAGAGACATGTGAAGAGAGAGAGACATGTGAAGAGAGAGAGACATGTGAAGAGAGAGAGACATGTGAAGAGAGAGAGACATGTGAAGAGAGAGAGACATGTGAAGAGAGAGAGAGACATGTGAAGAGAGAGAGACATGTGAAGAGAGAGAGAGACATGTGAAGAGAGAGAGACATGTGAAGAGAGAGACATGTGAAGAGAGAGAGACATGTGAAGAGAGAGAGACATGTGAAGAGAGAGAGACATGTGAAGAGAGAGAGAGACATGTGAAGAGAGAGAGACATGTGAAGAGAGAGAGAGACATGTGAAGAGAGAGAGACATGTGAAGAGAGAGAGACATGTGAAGAGAGAGAGACATGTGAAGAGAGAGAGACATGTGAAGAGAGAGAGAGACATGTGAAGAGAGAGAGACATGTGAAGAGAGAGAGACATGTGAAGAGAGAGAGACATGTGAAGAGAGAGAGACATGTGAAGAGAGAGAGACATGTGAAGAGAGAGAGACATGTGAAGAGAGAGAGACATGTGAAGAGAGAGACACATGTGAAGAGAGAGAGACATGTGATCATGTGAAGGGACAGAGACATGTGAAGAGAGAGAGACATGTGAAGGGACAGAGACATGTGATCATGTGAAGAGAGAGAGACATGTGATCATGTGAAGGGACAGAGACATGTGAAGGGACAGAGACATGTGATCATGTGAAGAGAGAGAGACATGTGATCATGTGAAGAGAGAGAGACATGTGAAGAGAGAGAGACATGTGAAGAGAGAGAGACATGTGAAGAGAGAGACACATGTGAAGAGAGAGAGACATGTGATCATGTGACACACCGACTCTCGACTGTATCTCGTGAACATTGTACAAAGTTGAATATTCTGATGTGGATCAGCTGATCAGCTGCATCGTCCTCCAGGGACCTCTTCATATCCTCTTATTACCCAGCATGCACTCTGCTCGGCTCCCCCCCGCCCCTCTGGACCCTCTTCAGGGAAACTTCATTAAATCTTTATTCTAATTACAGGAAGCTGGCAGCGCTCCTGGAATCTGAGCCTCTCTGCGACTTGAACAGATTGAGTGACGAGATGTCAGATCTAAACTGTTCATGTTAAATTAGAAAGTGTCAAACAAGAAGGACAGATTGAGACAAACTTTCATATTTAACGTGACACAGAGAAAAAGACACGAAGGGGAGAGAGTTGTACTTTTCTGTTTCTGAGCTGCTGGAACATTCTTATGTTTCTTCTATTATAGCAAAATAAACTAGGGCTGTGAAATGATTACACATTTTAATCAAATTACTGATTTTCTCTGTATATTTTGTGGAAAAAGATTTATGACAAAAGACAGATATATACATTTAACATGTTTTCTTTTTTTATTCATAAATAAACAAAACAATGGTGCTGCAACTCAGCAGTTCTTTAGCAGTTCTCTTTGCTATTCCATATGGAAAATTAATATAATCTTCATCCTAAACAGAATTCGGGCTTCTTATGGTTGAATAAATATTTTTTATTTTATTTTTAAATCAAACCATTGTTTTTATATTATGGTTGAAAATGTTTCTATTTTTTGTCAAACAACCAATCACCACACCTTGGCACAATGTAATGCCCCTAAAGACCCTCTTAGCTAGTCTTCCTTCAGCCACTTGGTGAGGCAAACTAACTTCTTCACATTCTCTGACAGTAAAGCTGACCGCTTCTTTTGCACAATGTGTCCTGTGAGTGAAGCTGGTTTGGCGGATTCCCCTTGAACGCCCCTCGCCGATCAACTCATGCCCCTCGTTGAGGTGGAACTTTAAGCGGCTTTGCTCCGGTGAAACGATAACGTCTTCCCGCAGAGTGTGAATATCACCTTGGTTTTATTGAATTGTTTTTTTGGAGCATGATCTTCCCAGAAGGTGATGTTTGTTTGTTTGAACAGCAGCGGCCGTCTGACTGCATTAGCAAACATGGGAATCTTTAACAAAAATAAGTTATTTTCTTTTCCTGTCCCTGTATCATTCTGTGGTCTATTATGGGATGTTCTTACCATCAACCAGCACCATGCAGCAGCTCTCAGCTCGTCCTGCTGAACCTTCAACTCTGCACCGGTACTGACCTTCATCCTCCGGCAGAGCTTTGTCTATGGTCAGAGAGCACAGGCCTCCTGCAACAACACAACACAACAATATGAACACAGCAACACGATGTTAACACAACATCCAGAGCTGTGAGGCTGCAGCTGTCTGAGAACATCTCGGTGACCTCTGACCTTTAACAGTCCACACACATGTTTCTACTTCTCTCTTAGTGAGGACATTCTTTCACAGAATACATTTCCTAACTGTATATAAAGATGATCAGTGACTGTATATTGTCAATCAGAGTCTGTGCAGTGTTGATCGTGAAGTGGGGCCGCCCATACATGAGTGACAGCTGTCATCATCACGTCTCAGCCTGTTTTCATATCATTAAATAACTGATTCAAACCAAACTGATCAGAAACACCTGCACAGAGATGAATCTACATGAAGTTGATTCTGAAAGTAAAATAACATGGAACTCTAACAGCAGCGGAGACACTGTGAAGAATAACAGATACAAACATGATGCTTCTTTGTTTCTGCTCGGAAAACTGGGGCAATGTCCCTTTAAGAGACAGGAGGGTCCTCACTAGTGTGGTTGTGTGTGTGTGTGTGTGTGTCCTGTGTAAAGTGATCTGTTCCCATATGAAATACCAGAGCTGCTCACACATCCTGTCTCTATTGTCTCAGATCTGTTTTCTATTAATAGAGTCTGAACAGTTGTTTCTTTATAAAACTACACACTTCAAACTCACACTTTCTCTTTACACACACAACAAACATGTGTGGGGGGGGGGCACTTTGTGGGTTTCTAATCACACACAGCAGGTGTGTGTGTGTGGTGTTCCTGATGTTGTGGGGACCTAACTGTTTACACAGTCACATTATGGGGACTTAAAGAAAGTCCTCGTTTGGTCAGTGAATATATTTAAAAGAAGTTTTAAGGATATGTTTAAGTATTAGTTAGGTTCGGATTAGTCTAGTTAGGCCAAGTTTAAGTTTAAGTTAGGTCAATGTCCTGGAGACGTGTATGTGAGTCTCATGTGTGACCTCTGACCTTCGTTGGCGAGTATGATGAACTTTGACGGCTTGATGACCTTCCCGTCCAGCGTCCAGGTGACGGTGACCTCTGTGGGGTCAGAGGTGGCGAGGCGACACTGCAGCCGGAGGCGCTGTCCGTCCACCACTGTCCCATCATTCAGTGTCTCCACGAACTCCGGGGCCTTCCCTCCTCCGCCGCTCCTCTTCTCGTGAATCGCTCCGTCCACACAGTTGTTCACCGCCGTCTTCCCACTCTCTCCATTCTTCTCCGGGCTGGCTGGCTTCTTCTTGTTAGCAAGACTGGACCTGAAGTCGGTGGCGTCCTTTTCAGGCGTCTCAGCTGGTTTGTTGCTGTTGCTGCCGGCGGCGCCCTTCTTGCCCAGTACGGCACGGAAGTCCACCTGCTGCGCAGAGTTCACCTTGCGGTCCTCCTCCGTCTTGGGTTTGACCCCCTTCAGGTTGGCCTTAAAATCCATCTGGTGGTGGCGGCGGTGCTCAGCGGTGGCGGTGGCGAGGCCGGCCTCCCTTGGCTCCTCTCCCTGGTTGTTGTGGGCGTGAAAAGCTTGGCGTCCCAGCAGCGAACGGAAATCCAGCTGCTGCGCCTCCCTCTGTCGCAGCTCCTCTTGGCCACGCTCCCTGGTGTCCACACAGTGTCGGAGGAGGCCTCGGGGAGCAGTGGCAGGACGGTCCTGGTCGGCCTCCTTCTTCTTGTTCTCCTCCTTGTGCAGGTGCAGGAGAGGCGGGTTCTCCTTCTGCTCCTGGTTGGCCTCCTGCCGACTGACACCACCTCTGCTGCTGCCTCTGGGCTCCACACCTCCTCCTCCTCCTCTGGAACCTCCTCTCCGTGCCGCACTCCCACCAGCTACTCTTCCTCCTCCTCCTCCTCCTCCTCCTCCTGTTGCTGCTGCTGCAGGGCTGGATGAACGAGCACAGACACAGATAGAAAGAGAGAGAGCGTAAACAGAGCCGGGTTAAAGCCCCCAGATCAAGAGGACAAGCTCCTCCCCTTACATCTGGGTGGAAGGGGTGAGGGGATGAGGGGTGTATAGGAAATGGACCTCGACTCCAAATGTCCAGGTTACATCACAAGTGACTTGACTGTCCTTATAAGGACATACACCCAGATCTGATCCCCCCCAAACACACACTCGCACGCAAGCACACACACACACACACTCGCACGCAAGCACACACACACACACACACGCACACACGCACACTCGCACGCAAGCACACACGCACACACGCACACACGCACACTCGCACACTCGCACACTCGCAAGCACACACACACACACACACACACACACACACACACACACACACACACACACACACACACACACACACACACACACACACACACACACACACACACACACACACACACACACACACACACACACACACACACACACACACACACACACACACACACACACACACACACACACACACACACACACACACACACACACACACACACACACACACACACACACACACACACACACACACACACACTCCTCCTCCCTCAGTGACTTGGACTCGTCTTCATTCTGCTGAGTTTAGATCTTTTTCAGTAAAACCTTTGATTCAAACAGTTGTTGTGTGTAAACATGAAACGGCCTCTGATTGGTTCAGAGGACGAAGACGGATTAAAGACGAGAGAGAGAGAATTTGTGAATATAGGACACAGATGGTCGTAGAAACATTACAAGAGAAAAAGGTTCAGGTTAGGCAGCTCTTACCTGTCGTCCTCTCGTCCTCTCGTCCCGTCTGTCTCAGTGACACACACACTGGTCCTGGACACACACTCACCAACAGTGTTCCTGACAGACAGACAGGTGGAGAGACAGACAGGAACCCATTGGTATTTATGTTCTTTAAAATTGTTCTTGGCTTTGGAAACATATTTCAAGACTCGGTTTCACAAGTCCACACGGGCCGAGAACTGTTCTTGTTTGTGTTCCTGACGTGTTCCTGACGTGTTTCTCTCATGTTCTCTATGTGAGTAACATGTCAGGAACATGTTCTTCACGTGTTGCTCACATGTTCTGTTTGTGAGAACAAATGCCTGAGTCAGTGTCTCTGGACATTTTCTGGATCTTCTCCTGCAGTTTACAATATTTGAGTTCATGTGTGAAAAGCGTCTCATGTCAGATTAATCAATAATAAATATCTTCTAGTAACAGAAACGACTTCCAGACATTAATATTAGAACATTTATAATAAATATAATAAACTCTTATATGAGCATAGAGAGCATAGTGTTGAATCTGAGCTGACGCCAGCTTCCTGTGCAGAGCTGATGAATAGATTATGGGTGGATTTCTGAGTGGGGGAGGGGGGGTGTTTAATCCTCTATACCGTCGACCTCCGGATTATTTCAACATGTCAACATCTGACTGCTGCTGTTTATGCTTCTGTCCATGGTGTCCTCAGTTTGTCCTGTTATCTACATCCGGTCTGTGTCTCACCTCAGGCTGATCACATAATCTCCAGCATGATGTTTCTTCACTCTCCTGAGGAACAAGAAGAAGGACACGCAGGATTAGATGGAGACCAGGTCCATGTAGGGTTGGAAACACCTTTTGTGGGTTTAGATTGTCGACCTGATCAGCAGCGAGATGACATCGTCTTTCTGCAGCAGCTCGTACTCGACTCCTGAGGTCAGAGGTCGGCTCAGGTGTGCTCTGGTCCAGGTGTACTGGGGGAAAGGGTCTCCAGCGATGGCACACGACAGGAGGGCGTGCCGACCCACAGCGGCGCTCACTGGGTGGGGTTTGGTGATGAACCACGGCTGGACACCGTTTTGAGGTTCTGTCACAACAACACACCAATAATAGAGCCAGAGGGAAAGTAGCTATTAGTGTGTTTTCTGTGTGAAGTGTGTGAATGAGACTTTAATGAACAGCTGTGGTGGGACCGACCCTCCACCGTGAGGCGGGCCTGGGTGGAGTCGTCTCCGTGCCGGTTCCAGGCCTGGACGCTGTACGTCCCTGTGTCCTCGGGGAAAACCTCCTGGATCAGCAGAGTGCAGCGGTTCTCCTCCCGGAGGAGCAGGAAGTCCTCCGACTCGGCCACTTCCTGTCCGTCATGGAGCCACACCACCTCTGGAGGGGGGTGGCCTGACGCCCGCAGCCAATATCAATCAATACTCATCATCAAAAAACTATCATTCCTCAAAGTCTAAATACTGTTCCACTCAGGAGACCGGCTCAGAATACAGACGAAACAAAGTCAATCCAAATGTGTTGAGCTCTAATTAGAAGGATGTCCTGACAGGAGACACAACACAACCTGAACTCACACAGCTTATATGGAGAAAACCCTCGGTGGAAAATCATTATGTAACACACACACACACACACACACACACACACACACACACACACACACACACACACACACACACTGCTCAGCGACCAGAGCCGAACCAGTGGCTCCGGAGGTCGTCCACTAATTGGAAGGTCAGTGTTTCCTATGCACAGCTCAGACCCATGAGGGACACTGAGACACCTCAGGTCTTATGAACGAGTTGAAAATCTTTACTAATGAAACTAAACCATCCACCCACTGAGGACTGGATTCAAACCACACTGATCCCAGTAACAAACTGAAACCACAGGCTGATCTAACTGGTGTGAACTGCTTCAAGTCATCATGTGACTCAGTGGGTGTGGCCTCCTCCTGCCTGCATGTTCTCCTGACAACATCTGGACATGATGCTCCTGAGGAGTTGCAGGATGGAGTCCTGGGGGTTCTCCTCCCAGACCTGGATCTTCACCTCCTGGACTGTGGACTGACATGGTGGCGTCTGATGCACCAACACATGACGTCCAATAGGTGCACCAGGAGGAGCCCAGGGGCCACTGCACCAGGAGGAGCCCAGGGGCCACTGCACCAGGAGGAGCCCAGGGGCCACTGCACCAGGAGGAGCCCAGGGACCACTGCACCAGGAGGAGACCAGGGGCCACTGGATTCCTCCTGTTCTTCCTCACACAAAGGAGCAGCAGGTAGCTCATCATGCTACCAGCAGAGAGGAGGAGCAGGACACAGCAGCAGAAGGAGTCAGGGAGGAGGAGCAGGACACAGCAGCAGAAGGAGTCAGGGAGGAGGAGCAGGGAGCAGCAGCAGAAGGAGTCAGGGAGGAGGAGCAGGGAGCAGCAGCAGAAGGAGTCAGGGAGGAGGAGCAGGGAGCAGCAGCAGAAGGAGTCAGGGAGGAGGAGCAGGGAGCAGCAGTAGAAGGAGTCAGGGAGGAGGAGCAGGACACAGCAGCAGAAGGAGTCAGGGAGGAGGAGCAGGACACAGCAGCAGAAGGAGTCAGGGAGGAGGAGCAGGACACACTGATGTTTGTTCAAGAGATCATGTTTCTGTTTGTGTCCCCACAGTGTAAAATACACACAGAGGAAATCCTCCACAGTAAATTTGTCCTCATCTCAACCATGTCCCTGGAGGTCTGACAGGAAATACCACACACACACACACACACACGCACACGCACACACACACACAGACTGCTCCTACCAGTCAGCTCCACCTTCATGGTCACTGTGCTGCCGTCCATCACCTTCAGGTCAGTCAGTCGTCTGATGAAGCACGGAGCCTCACACACTCCTCCGACCTCTGTGACCTCTGACCTGTGACCCTGCAGGCCGCCTGAAACCACATAACAATAACACATGAGACACACGTGACAGGGAAAGATCACATTTCAGTTTGGTTTCATCCTCCCGTCTTTCCTCTCTTCTTCTTCAAGGTCCTGATGCAGACTCCAGATTTGAACGAGCTGAGTCATGTTTAACAAGCTGAGTCATGCTTCCATGCATTAGTTCCCTCTAGAGTGGATCAGTGTGAGTCTTTATCATCAGGACGTCTCAGTGAGTCTGTGAGAAGCCTCCAGTTGGTCCAAGATGCTGCAGCACGAGAGCTGAGAGGAACCTGATGAGATCATCTCACTGCTCTGAGCTTCTCTGGCTCCCTGTGAAACTCTGAATATCAAGATCCTGCTCCTCACATAGAAAGATCTGAACAATCAAACCCTTCATATATCAGAGAGCTCATAACACTGGACTGTCCTAATAGATCACTGCTCTCCCAAAACACAGGTTCTCTGGTGGTTCTAGAGTCTAAGAGCAGAACGGGAGGTAGAACCTTCAGCTCCCAGGCTCCTCTCCTGTGGAACCAGCTCCCACTCTGGGTTCTACAGTCTGACACCATCTCTACATTTAAGGTTAAACTCAAAACGTTCCTCTTTCATAAAGTCTATCGCTCTGGGCCAGGTCCTGAACCAGAGTTAATTTCGTTGACGAAAACTATAACGAAAACTATTCGTTAACGCCCCTTTTCCCACGAATAAGACGAGACGAGACGAAAGTGTTGGTGGTTGACTAAGTCACAATCATTTTTAAAACATCATCATATCAGGCCGTCATGAAGTATCAGGAGCGGGCGAGTGAGTCTGTGCGTGTGTGTGTGTGTGTGTGTGAGTGTGTGAGTGTGTGCGCTGCCAGATAGCGCAGTGGTCCCGAGGCTCCGCCCCCTGCCCCCGCGCACTCGCTCTGAGCTCGTTCACGTGGAGCAGCCTCTCAGTGACTAACTGCTTCTTAACTATGGAAACAGTGAAAACACAGAGTTTCTCTGGTCTCAGCTGATCACAGATCAGCTCCTCAGCTTCTTGATCAGAGCAGAAGCTGCAGTTGGTTTCTACCGAGCTGCAGTTTCTGTGTTCGCCTCCAGTCTGACCTGCTCTCCCTTTTTGTTTTCACATTTAAAACTAAATATATATTTTTAAGCTATTAAGCTGCAGCTATATGTTTTTATAGAGAAGGAGTTTAATGAGGCTATTAAATGTGACTAAAACTAGACTAAAACTAAGAAGGATAAAAATGACTAAATGTGACTAAAACTAATATGCATTTTCGTCAAAAGACTAAGACTAAATCAAAAATAGCTGCCAAAATTAACACTGTCCTGAACCATCCCATGCTGCTATAGGTCTTGAATAATTCCCATCATGCACTGGGCACTTCTATCTCTCTTAATTTAATTGGAAAAGAGGGAAAGGGAAATCCAGATTCCTAATAAGGGAAAGGACGAGTGAGGATCAAACTGATGACCTCTCCTCAACAACACAGGCTCACTTTGTGGATCAGGTCTCTGTCAGAGCTCTGGATGGACTCAGTCTGGACCAGATTTAACTCTTAGTGTTTTAATTTAAGTCACTGAAGAGTCACCGTCTGTGAACCCCCCTGATGATGTCATAGAAACTGTTCTGAGAGTGAGAGGAACCCAATCAGGAACCTTAAACACTTGACCAATGGTGAAGCTTCATGTTTGTGACCTTGATCCTTATCCAACTTGACTCTGATGTAGACAGACAGAGACACTGACTCTTCTCAGAAGCTTCACTGTCCCCACATGGACATGTGACTGTCCGAGGGTCGGGTGGGTCAGTGTGTGGGAACCCCCTGATATTTCACTGTGTGTGTGTGTGTGTGTGTGTGTGTGTGTGTGTGTGTGTGTGTGTGTGAGGGGGTTTCCTGATGCAGGAGGATTTGATGATCTTCATTATCAAGCTGTGATTAAGGTTTGTTTCTGTCCTGGTCTGGTTCAC